>JAOQMS010001981.1:0-17569 GCA_027563885.1 Erythroxylum longipes
AGCATTAATGATAAGTAAAATCCCCTCTCTCATAACTTGATTAATTCTCTTGCTAGATTTCCATTGTTACATTAGTAGTTTGTTAGATTTAGTTTACTTTTCAGTTTATTATTTGAATTTGAGTCTTAAACAAAGCACCACTTGAACTAAGTGGTGCCTAAGCATAATCTCTATAGGACGATATCTGCTTTTTTACTCTAAGTAATGACTCGTATACTTGCAGTTTTTAGCATAAAATAAGTAGTTTGTTTTTGCAATCAACATAGTGACGAGATATCCTCATTAAGAACTTGTATAATATGATCTTGAGATCAAGATGACACTATGAAGGTTGTGTGGGAAAAATAGAGCAACTCTTGGAATAAAGCAAAGAATCGATTTAGAAGAAGTTATGACCAATCTAAAAACTCTAAAAGAGTTAGTTGCACTAGGCTTGACTCAAAAAACCTTATGCATCACTCCTCTAAATTTTACTGAACATATTACTTTTAAGATTAAGCCTGGCTTAATCCATACTTTTCATAACTTTTATGGTCTTGCTAGTGAGGATGCTCATAAGCATCTCAAGGAGCTTAATATGTTTTGTCTTAGTATGAAACCTCCAGGGGTGATGGAAGAGTAGATTATGTTGAAAGCATTTCCATTTTCACTTAAAAATGGAGCCAAAAAAAATGGCTTTTGATTTTTTTACAGGTAGTGTGAGCACATGAATCAAAATGAAGAGGTTGTTTTTAGATAAGTACTTTCTAACATCAAAGACAGCTAGAATAAGGAATTGCAAGATAAAGAAACATCATAGAGAATCCTTTTACGAGTACTGGAAGTGCTTCTAAAAGTTGTGTGCTAGCTAACCTCATCATAATATCATAGAACAAATCTTTGTTCAACACTCTTATGAAGGATTATTACCTATCAATATGTAATGTCCCAATAACCTATGTTAGGGGCTAAGACCCCAGAATAGTGTAAATGAGAGTATACTAAGAAATTAGAAGTGCATTTCATGCATCATATGGCATATTTAAATATGGGAATTATGTTGATATTCATGAAATAATTGTACATGCATTCATTGACATTTTCCAGTGTATGAAAAGTTTAAAATGGTCATTATGTGAATTGCAACATGTTTATGCCATAAATTTTAGTACGATTGAGTACAAGTAGTAAATTTGGAATTAATTGTTATAATTGAAAATTTAAGGGATTATAATGTATATGTGGTCTAGGAAAAATTCCAAGCAATAGGATAAATTGATATATGAAAAGTTGGATGATTTAGCCTATAATTGAGTGACATTTGGCATTGATCATTATGGTACAAAGGAACTAGTAAATTGATGACAAATGGCACTGTTTAATGGACAAATGGATGTTGTACTTAAATGACATATGACCTAGCTTTAATGGTAACATATGGCAGCACCCATGCTTGATAAGTGTTGAACATGCCATAAGACACATGGCTATTCAATTACATGACACTTAACATCTTAGTTGGCGAGTTTTTGCAAGAGTAAGTTTAGTTCAGCTTACTTTCTCTTCTTCTTTCTTCACACACACCAACAAAACCCTCACTTCTTTCATCTCCCTATGTACATTTATGCTTATGTCCAATTACTATACAAAAATCTATGTTTACCCTCACAAAGTTAAGTAAAAGATCAACTTGAAATTGCCCACATATTCTAGCTAAAATCCAACCAAGTTTTACCCCGGAATTGTCATGAACATGCATTATACATATTTCATATATATAGACGTGCATAATTGAACACTTATACCATTGTGCAAAATTGTGATATGTGTAAATGTGTTTTGTATGATATAGAGGAGCATTGAGCGCCACCATCCAGACATTGACAGGACTTCAAGGCAATAGCTTTCTGGAGAGATTTATGAGTAACCTAGATGTTCTCACTTAATATTTGTTTGTTATAGATTCTATAACGAATGTGGAATGAACTATTTGTACTGATTCTGGATATCAAGGTCCGAAGATTCTAATTGATGAATGTGACATTAAAGTGTTCCTTGAATATAAATTTGGTGAAATATATGTTACTCAACATGTTTTCTTTGAATGCCGAACTAAGGCCCGATGATATATGTATATGGGACTAAAAATGTGATTGAATGGGAATTAGATTGAAAATGGGAATGATTGAAAATATAATTGATTGACTATGAATGAGATGCATTTTATATATGAATGTATGATCAGATAATAATCATTGTGACATGAGTAGTCACCAAAAATGACTTAAAGCTCTGAAATGTGGTATAGAGCCAAAGGCTTGATATATACAATGAGCCTTATATCCGCAACGGGTAAGGGACAATATCAATGAGCCCGGTATCTACAATGGATACGGGACAGTTTAGGCACTCAATCACAACAACGTAATAATTGAAAGTGGGTCATATGAACATTACATATGAACCTATTAAGTGTAATTGACTGATTGAATTGTAATGTGAATATGTACTTAAATGAGATTGGGATATGTGCAATCTATGATATATGGTGCAATGGAAAATTGTGAATTATGTGCTTATATGTTTTGATATGTGGTATGAATTGGGTGAACCATCGAGGATGGTTACATCATTGAGTTTGTAAAACTCATCAAAATTGCAACGTTGATATTTCAGGTCCAAGAGAGGACATTAGAGACAGACAGACTCTATAAGAAGACTAATTCTTGTACTTTTGCCAAGAAATGGCTCAAAGGTGGGTCAACTGAGACTGAAGGATTAGTTAGTAGTTTATTTACAATTCCTCTGTCAAGCAGTGTGTTATGTATAGGGATTTGACATTGTATATATTCGGATGGTTTTGTAAAGTTATAATGTAAGTTTGGTTTTTTATGATATGAAATGAGGAATGCAATTGGTTTTAAAATTTGGTGACTATTCTGTATAATAGTTGATGCCATGATTAATTTGGATATGTGTTTGCTCTAACATGCCATTATTATAGATTATATACTGGAATGTCCACAGGGTGTTCCGGTATAGTAATTTATGGTAGTGGGGTGTTACACAATAGGAGTTTGGTAGATGTATCAAGTGGTGGAGCACTATGTGAAAAGACTCACATAGAGACTAGAACTTTAATTGACCGTATGGTGATGAACGCTCAATAATTTGGCATTTGCAACGATCTTCCTAAGGCAAATGAGGTAAACAATTCATTTATAGAAAATCATTCAGATGATATATTTTTTTAGAAAAATTATTGTAGGGCATGCACAAGTGAAAGCTTTTAGTATATATGCAAATATGAACTATCCAATAGATGGATGTTTAACTCTACAAGATAACATGGAGTATGTCAATACTACAAAGGGGAAATTTTCCCTCCAATACAGCCCAAATTCACAAACCTATATTCAAAGTTGGAGAGATCACCTAAACCTAAGTTCTAAAGGGAATAGGTAGCAAAACTACTCCTCAAATAAATTGTAAGGTGCATAAAAATTTCAACCTAGACCGTAATCTTCCTCCTATTCCTTAGGTACATCATTGGAAGATATAATTAAGTCTCTTACAACTAACACTTTACAATTCCAACATGACGTGCAATAGTTTTAGTAAGAGACCAACTATAGTTTTTAGAAGATGAAGTCTAGCTTTCAAAACTTAGAGATTCAGGTAAGTTAAAGGGTAGTAGTCATCAAACTTTTAAAATCCCAAAAAGTAAGAAAACTACCATCACAACCTGAGATAAATATGAAGAATGTTAGTGTAATCACCATAAGAAGTGGTAGGAAGCTTGAGGATCCTAAAAGGACCCTATAAAGGATGGACAATAAAGATGAGATTGAGAAGGAATTAGGAGAAGAAGGAAATACCTTATTCAGCTCAAACGTAAATTATAAGTTTCCAAATATGGTTAAGACTAACACTCCACCTTTTCGTAGCTTATTAGTGAAATCAAACAAGGAGGAAAAGGATAAGGAGATATTGGAGACTTTGTGAAAGGTAAAAGTAAATATAAATTTGATAGGCACATTTAAACAAGTGTCAAGGTATGCAAAATTCCTTAAGGAATTGTGTACTAATAAGAGAGAGTTTAAATGTAATAAGAAGCTCATAATGGTGAGAATGTTTTTACAGTCTTCAGAAAGAAAATACCGAAGGATCTAAATATATTTACCATTCCTTGAAAGATTAATAACATTATAAGTAAATGAACCATACTAGATTTAGGAGCATCAATAAATTTTATACCTTGCTTTATCTATGCTTCTTTAAAATTAGGCCCTCTAAAATAGACCAGTGTTATAATACAATTGGTTGACAATACTAATGCTTACCCGAATGGAGTGGTTGAGGATGTTTTAGTGTAGGTGAATAAGTTGGTGTTTCCTACAGATTTTTAATGGTAGATATGAATGATGAAACCTCCTATAATCTCATATATATCTTAATATAGAGACAGTTTCTTAATGTTAGACACTGAATTTTTCTTAGAATTTATTTATTAAATTAGAAAGCATGATTATAAATTAGAATTCTTGAATTAGCAATTTTTAGAGTTTAATTAGGCATATAATTAATTTCGTTTGGTTGCATAGATGAAAAGGAAGAGTTAGAATTAAGTTAAGGAGTTAGAAGGCATTAGATTAAAGATAAAATGGTAAGCTTCAAAAGACAAAAGTTTGTCTTAAACTAATAAGCAAAGAAGAGAAGAGAGTCGTGCTTATTAAGAAAGAAAAAGAGAGAAACTCATAAAAGAACCTAGAAGAAGAGAAGGAGAACCGAAGCATAAAGAGGAGGAGAAGGAAAGAAAGAAAAAGGAGATAAGAAGTGGAAGAAGAAGATCCATCTAAGTTTTAGGTAACCCTTTAGTTATTCTCCTTGTTTTGATAGAAAAAGGAAGTAGAGAAAATAGGTTATGTGCTAAAAATGAAGAGAGAAAGAAGAGGAACAAGAGATTTATGTTCTTAGACTTTTATAAACTTTTAACTAGATCTTAGTTCTTCTAGCTTAGATAAATTAAGAGTAGATTAAGTCTAAGCTTATCTTTGGATAATATAGCTTTATGGAAGTCCTATTCATATATGTTTATTGGATGAAAATATGTTTGTTTAAAGGGAACCAAGAACTTCGAAATCAAGAGCAAAAGGAAGAACAAACTTGAGCTTGGATTTATAAGTAAATAGGTGAGTAATATGTTTATAGTTGTTATGTTGATGAGCTGAATTATTTGCTTATATGTGTACTTAAATGCTTGCTTTTATTCATTGTAAATGTGGGATAAATAATTTGTGACTTGTGACTTTATATCATATTTACTTTATAAGAATTCTGATACTTTTGTATTGATGAAAAACAGAAAATTTAAGAAGCATAAAAATATATGATTATGGTATGAAATATGTAAACATCATAAATTTGCTTATGTGGGCAAGAGAGATACCATTTTATTCGTCACGTGCACGTTGACCTATAGCCTTCTCCCGGCTGCTCGCTTGTGGCATATGAGTTCCGAAAAATGGACTCATTTCTTTTATGGTGTAAACTTCGGTTTTGCCATTTCATTCTGTGAGATTCTATCAAGCCATTATCTGTGTGAATTTTGATTTAAATTGCTAAACACGACATATGATTGAGTCCTATGTTTTGATGACTGAAAATTTATTTGATTTAATTTGTGTAAGAATATGGTTATCTGTGAACTTGAACTGTGGATAATGTATATTTAAATGTGATATAAGTTTATGTATATGTTTGTTTTTGTGTGTGTGGTTCGTCGCTAACGGCTATAAACATATTAGTCACTGAGCTTCCCAGCTCACCCCATTATCTTTTCACTCCTCAGGTGCAGAAATAGCATATTAACATTGAATCTCGCAAAAACTTCGGCTGACTCCAAGAATTTCTATCTTTTGTAATTAAGTTAGTTCAGAAACTTTTGGTACTCTAGAAGCATATCAAGCATGAGCATTCGTAATTGTTTTGTATTATGCTACTGAAATGGTTTTTAATATGTAATGTGAAGTTATTTATAATCTCTGCTTTTGTTAGAGAAATGACAGTGAGAACTGCAGAAATTCTCTTTATATATGTTTAGAATTTCTTTTCTGTTAAGTTGGCAATGTGTTAGGATTAAAATTGTTAGATGTTTGAAGGCCTTGGAAAAATTTTTCTAAAGAAATTAGTTATATTGGGAGTTTTATATATATAGTTTTGATTGTTGGAATCGAGTCTTTTGGAACGCATAGAAGTTATATATATTGACAGTAGAGAGAAAAGAGGAAAAAGGGAATAAAATGTGTTATGAAACTTTAATGAATAAATTGTATTGATCTAGGTAGAATTTGACAAAATTGTCTTCATAAAAGTTGTAGATCTTCTCTTATCTTTCTAATGACATAAAGTTTGTAACTTTTAGACTTCATAGTAGAAAGTTATGATGTATTGAATTAAGAGTGTGCAGTCAGAATGTCGCGATCATGCTCATTTTTCATGAAAGTCGCAATCGTGCACAAGCACGATCACGACAATCCACTACTATTCACCAAAAGTCGCAATCGTGCGCAAGCACAATCGCGACACTCCCGTCTCACTGCCGTGAGTCTTGTTCTCACGCCCGTGACTTTTTTTAAAGTCACGTCTGTGACTTTTGCACTTCTTCTTTTTTATTATTTTATTTATTTGTTTGTTTATTTGTTTTTACTCCTGCTAAGAAATTAATTCTTTTTTTTGATATTAGCTATATATATATATATACACTTTTATTTTTAAAAAGTCCCACCATGAATTATTTTATTTTAGTTATATATCTTATTTTGAAAGTCCCCAAATTTTGGCATTTTGTCGCCACGCAATAGGAACCGAGACCTAAGGCTAACACTTAACATGACCCAAACCAAGATAGATTTTTTTAAAGGCACTCTTACAATGGGATTTTATGGGGAAGTAATTCATTTCAGCATTTTTATTCCATGAAACATCCTTAAGATAATCATTAGGTTTTATCTATTGATTTGCTTAATTCCTTAGTGTAGGAAATGTTTAAGTTAAATTACAAGGAACAATTAGAAGTAGTTTTGACCGAGAATCTAGAGTTAGAAGCCACTAATGATGTTAAGTTAGATGGCAGTTGCCTTACATTCTTTACAAGGTACAAACTTGCTTCCGTACAATTACCTGAATATTACTAAAGGCTATTACATTCTAATTTATAGGTATCTGATGTGGAGATGAAATCATCACCCACTCATTTAAAGACCAAGAAAAGAAACCCTTTATATTCCCATTTGGTATATGTGCTTACCAAAAGATGTCATTCAGCCCACCACTTTCCAAAGGTGTATGGTGAGCATATTCTCTAAGTATGATGAGAAGATCATAGAGGTATTTATGGATGATTTTAGTGTATATGGTTCATCTTTTAATAATTTCTTAGAGAATCTTGCACTTATTTTGTAAATATGTATTAAAAGCAACATTGTGCTTAATTAGAAAATTTACCATTTTATGGTTGATTACAATATACTTCTAAGGCATTTTGTATCTTCTAATGGTATAGAGGTTAGCAAGTCTAAGACTAGTCTCATTTCCTCTTCGCCTTACCCCTCAAATGTGAGGAAAGTTCATTCTTTTCTTGTCCATATAGGTTTTTATCATAGGTCATCAAGGATTTCTCGAGGATAACCTGTCCTTTATGCAAGTTATTACAACAAGATATCCCCTTTGAGTTTGACGATAAGTGCAAGGAGATGTTTGACAAATTTAATGAGCTCTTAACATCCTTAACAGATATCCAACCTCTTAACTGGAGCCTTCCCCTCAAGATTATATGTGATGTAAGTGATTACACAATGTGGGTAGTTCAAGGATAAAAAATGGGCAAACCTACACATGTCATCTACTACACTTAAAAACCTTTGAATCTAGCCCAACTGAATTATTCCAAAACCAAAAAAAAAGCTTTTATCTGTTATATTTTCTTTAGAAAAATTTTGGTCATACTTACTGGGCAATAAAGTTATTGTTTACATTGATCATGTAGCTTTGAAGTACTTGCTCACTAAGAAGGAAGCAAAGCTAAGGTTAATAAGATATATTCTCCTCCTTCAGGAGTTTGATTTGGAAATAAGATATAAAGAGGGGGCAGAGAACATGCTTGCTAATCACCTCAGATGTTTGATCCAAAAAGAAAATGATATTCCTTCAAGAGAAATGTTTCCAAATGAACAGTTATTTTCCACCAAGTTAACACCTCTATGGTATGCCGATATTGTGAATTTTTTAAATACTAAAAAATTACCTGTAGGTTTGTCAAAAGCTCAAAGGGACAAATTGAAGAGTGAAGCCAAGTACCATATGTGGGATGATCCCTATTTATGGAGGCATTGTCCATAAAAAGTCATAAGAAGGTATACTCCTGAGAGTGAGATGCCTTCTATCTTGACCTTATGTGATTTGTATGCTCAAAACACAATCCCCATTACAATCTCATACAAATTAGAAACATACTTGACTTATACATTCCATATTCTATTACAGTATCTAAATTTTGTCATTTGACAGTGTGTAGGCTAATGAAGTTTCTAATCTACTGAAGAGTTATACTATTGAAATGTTGTGAAGATTGAGCTTTATCCTAGAAAATACAAGAATTCCTTTCTTCCCAGATAGTTTTAACTAAAAAGTTTATAGAAATGTTGAAACACTAATTGGTAATACTGTTGGGATGAACAATAGTAGTAAACCACCTTCTAATGGAATTCTAGTCAGTTGAATCTTATTGAATGTAACATTTTTGTAGTAACAATTTCCATATATTAGAGACAAATTGACACTAAAAAATAGGCTATTACTGCTTTCTTCATCACTCATACATAAAGAGCATCTATTTTAATAAGTTTTTCCTAGATGATTATCTTATGTATAAGCTTAGAATTATGTTATTGTTAGTGTTGTATATGTTATAAATTTTTATATGGTTTAGATCATGAATTTAATCTTAATTTTATGTTTCAAGAGGAGTTTGATGTGTATGTGAGTGTTGAAAAATAGGAAATTCAAGAATGAAAAAGATGTTGGATATATGAAAGAAGGCACGATCATGCACTATGCACAATCATGCATGGCGAAGCTGCATGGATCTCTGTTATGATTATGACATGAAGCATGAGTGTGATAGAGAGGAATTAACAACATGACGCATGATCCTGTAGGAAGTTTTTCTAGCCATAATTTTTTTCAAGTTCTAAGGATCGGGGCTATTTTTGGAACTGAACAAACTGGGGAAACCCTAGACACAACCATAAACCCCTAGAGCATTATAAAAGAACATGAAAAACACCACAAAGAGGCAGTAGCCAACACATCAAAGAAGATCAAAATGGAGAGATCAAAGAAGAGCTTTAGGAAATCCCCAGTAATCCATATCAATGCTTCAAATAGTTTTTACTCTTTTCCATTTATTTTCTTCATATTCCTTTATATGTAATTGGATTTCTATTATGTATAACATGTTTACGAATTTATAAATCCATATTAGGAATTATTCTGGAAATATTTTGTGAACCTTAATTATTGTTGATTTCAATACATTGATGAATGTTTATGATAATTGTCGTGCATATATGTGATAATAAATTTAGAGAGTTAGTCAAGTAATTAGTGTTAACGTGTGCAATGAGAGTTGGCGACTTAATAAACCCACAATTATCAAATTAATGAACAGTTGAAGAAAGATCTTAATTGTGAAATTAATTATCTATAGGATTGCTTCAGATTTAATTGAATAAATTAGGAGTAGTTTTATGAATTGAGAGATTACAAATCTATAAATATAAATTTCAATTAGGGTACTTGATTAGATCTGAAGAGAGAGTAAGCAAAATCATAGGAAATCTTAGATCAAACATAAATTGAATTAGTAAAATTAAGGGAAACAAAATAAGGATAGAATAATTCATAAGTATTCAACTTTGATCAATCTCAATTTTATTGCTAGCTTAATTGTTTATTTGTTTATATTTTTGTTATTATTTTAATTCAAATAAATTTTTTAGTACCTTAAACAAGTTTGATTCAAATTGTTTAGGTGTCTATAGTTCTCGTGGGAACGATGGCCTTGATATTATAAGATACGATCTGTATACTTATAGTATTGAGAGTTTTATTATTATGTAAAACTTGCTCAACAAGTTTTTAACACTGTTATCGGGGATTATATAGCATCTCAATAATTTGAATTCCTTTTATTTAAAGATTTGATACTTTTCTTGTGTGATAGAGATTTTTTCTTTCGACCATCTTTCGATTGTTAATACGATATCTAAGACCACTACTGCAAATAGTACTACACCCTTGATCGTGAAATATCGAGTACTTTTTGAACTCTGTGAATTGTGTGAAAGTAGGATACTCCAAATTCGAGAGTCCAAGAGTTTTATAAAATGTTCTTGATGGAAAAATGTGAATGAAAGATCCCACTGAATTGAATTGAGTCTATAAATATAAGAAATAATGAGAATTCTTATTGTTTCTCAATATCTCTCTCAATTCAAAAATCCAGGATTTGAATTGATGTCCTTTCGTTGATTCCTCCTAAATTGGATTGATTTTTCCATTATTGTTCATTAATGATTATTGTTCACTAATACTAATAGTACTAATATACTAATATAGTACTAATATACTAATAATAATAAAATAATATAGACTAATAATAATAAAATAATAATAGTATAATTGCAGATGTAGAGTCCAAAAAAAGGATTCTGTCCAAAAAATCCAATCAATTATTGATTACTTAATTATAAGAGGCTATTATATGATTGCAAGTAAAATCGAAAAACATTAAGTACAAACAAAATACGTAGTGACACCTTTGGAAGTTTCAATAGAATCTTACTAAGATGTAAGAAGAATGAGACCTAGTTGTTCTTTTGTTGTACTTTATTAAGTCAAAAATAAAAAGTATAAAATAACAAAACAATATAGAATTAAGATGGATCACTATCTATTAGATCGTTTGGGCGTATCTAATTAGATACTATGTTTACATATGGATCCCTACGTCGTTCCATTCCATTTAGGATTAGGAATAGGCATAATCCGACTTGTTTTTTTTACATATATATCTCCTTATTTAAGAACCGATTATATTCACTCTTTGGGCTTCTATTGAATCGAGAAATGGGTTTGATTTCCCATTTTTTAATATAATTTTGATATAATAATATATATAAGGTATTTTCTAGATAATTCAAATCGAAGCAATTGGATGTCCGACTCGAGCCTGGATGACATGACCGATCAATAGAATGACTCCAAGACTCTACGTTTGTCATATATTCGATACATCACACTAGATAGATATCATATTCATGGAATAAGGAGATATATATGTAAAAAAAAATAGGTTCGATTATGCCTATTCCTAATCCTAAATGGAATGAAACGATGGAGGGATCCATATGTAAACATGGTATCTATTTAGATACACCCAAATGACCCCCTTCTTATTCTTATAATGAGAACCTTAGTCTTATAATGAGAATCTTAATCTTATAATGAGAATGTATATAATAGTGAGAATGTATATAAGCCTATTTCGGTTCGGTTCAGTATGAAATGAACTTATAATCATGGAATCGACTCGATTATCAAATTATAGATTATAAGTTCATAACCCTAGCCCATTCCCATTTTATGTGGAACAGATCTACTAATTCTTTGATTCTAGTTAGTAGAGGGACCTTGAACTAAGAAATAGATGCTAGAAGCTAAAAAAGGGTATCTTGAGCAATTTCAATAATCGGGTTCATTGATATTCCTAGTATAGCAAATGCTATCACACATACAATCATACTCAATTCGATGAAATTGTTTGATCTTAAAGGTGATCTTCTATAATTTCGCACGTGAGGGGTTATTTCTTGGTTTCGTCCAGTTATTAATAACTTGATAATTTTTAGATAATAGTAGATAGAAACAACGCTCTTAAAGAGTCCTATTGAAACCAAGAAATATAGGCTTGCTTACCATCCACACCAGAATAAATGGAGTTTTTTGAAAAAAACCTGCTAGTAGAGGAAGACCTCCTAGGGATAAGAGATATAGGGTTAAAGAGAGGGCTAAAAATAAGGATTGGAAACCCATATTCCTGGACCATACAATCCGGTTACATAAAAAGCACCAAAACCAAAATAGGCCACCCCTGAGAGAAATAAATGAATTTCAAAGATCTTAGGTAGATCCAAAGAGGGTTTCCTGTACGTTCATCACAAAATATTTTTAGATCCCAATATACCCAATGCCAAATAGTTGCCAAGAAGCACAAGCTGGAAAATACAATATACGCTCTAGCCACACCTTCATAACTCCAAATACCCAGATTCGTTATATTTCCTCCTGTAATACTCCAACTGCCCCATGAATTGGTGATTCCTAAACGAGTCATAAAGAGTATAATGAACATACCTTGTTTCCGCATTGGATCGAGAACAGGGTAAGAGGGATCAAAAACTGCGAACCCTCCCAACCAGCAACCAAAGCTATATGCATAATATGACAGACAGCAAACGACTGGGATCATTTAATATGACAGTATGAACATGATACCAAGGCAAACCCATGGAAATACCCTTTATCAACAAAAAATAGACACTATGTAACTTTATTGCACTGGAGAAAGCTCTATTATGGACCCCACCCTTTTATCGAATTCTCTTGGAGAAAGGGCTAAGATTTTTTCTATACTTTACTAATTGTTAATAATGTAATAATTCTGTTTGTGGTTTTTCTAATATCTTGAATATTGTAAAAAAATCTCTTTTTTTGGGAATTGTTGTTCATTTCAATTAATTTCAAATAAGTCCTATCTTGCTCCCAATAAATAGAACTGAGGTTATAGTTAAAGCTGTTAGTAGAAAATTGAAATAACTAGTTATAGTAGGCATGAAGAGGCTAAATTAAATAAAAAATTTTATATGTGGAGTTGTAAAGCATTTCCCTAAGTTTAATTTTTTGAAAGATAGGAGGATAAAAAAAAGCCAATTGAAAGTTTTTAATTTATCAATCATTACAAATTATAGTTATAGACGTTACTATATATATATATATATATATGTATGTATGTATGTATGTATGTATGTATGTATTTCAACTGAGTAACTTATAGACCCTTTCTTGGGATTACATCATGGATGGGGAATTACTATAATACATATGATCTTGGGTGGCAGTACCACCCAAATTATTCATGGATAACAATGCAAGCAACATCATATGTGTATAAGGTCCACCAAGTTTCTAGTAAGATAGACTTGGATCCTTGGAGTTAAACTCTTTTAAGTTAAGGTTGGGTAACATAATAAATGAGTTAAGCTCCAAGTTTAACAAGTTAATAGACAAGTGGGAAAGTGATAGGAGGATTGAAGCCAAAATTGGTCAATTCATAAAGAACCACTCCTTTACCCTTCATAACTTGGAGGTTTAAGTTGAGTAACCTTCCAATACATTGTTAATAAGGAATATATGGAGTCGTATAAATGACATAGAAGCACAATTGAAATCCATCTTATATTGTGACATTTGTGGGGGTAACCACTATAATCTTCAATGTTGGGCACCATTTATATTTGGGAGAATCCATATTGCTTGTGAAACTGGTCTTAGAATATATAATATGAGCATAATGATAATTTAAAATGGAGAAACTCTTGCTTGTTGCATTAAACAATTATGCTTCATTTGAATCTTTAATGAAATATCTTGCCAATGGTAAAGCTAGCCACATAGTCTTCCAAGAGAGTTTTTATCTCACCGAAGACACTAAGATAAATACAACATGTTATTGTAGCCCATTAATGCCTCAGATTAATGAGGAGGAAAAGGTCAATGGCATGAAAGAAGTTTCCATTCAAGTTGAGAAAGAATAACAGTGGATAGAGGTAATAAAGGTTAAAGAAGCTAAGGTGGTCTTTATTCAAAAAGCAGAAGCATAAGTAGAAGAGGGGACGAGGGTGATTATAAAAGAAGAAAAGTAGTTCACCTTCTTACAGAACAAACTACTATATTCGATTGTTGATTCTAGTAGCTTCATCATTCCCTATTTTATTGGCAGTTTGTTATCAAAAAGGGAATTACTGAACTTATTTGGTTTTCTTAATTTGATTAATTATATTGTTCTCATTATCTTACAACATGTAGCTTCTTTATAGACTACTAAACTGACTTAGGGCGAAACAGGAAGCAAGCCAGTCATAATTGATCCAGGCTAAATTTTGAAGGATGTAAGGTTATGCTAATAACCATAACTTAGCATTTTAGGTTGTTAGGTTTTTCATTAAATTATAGTATTTAGGTTTTTATATTCATGTTTTTGGAGTGGTTTTGATTGTTAATTTTCATTTTTTTTTAAGTTGTTATAGGTTAGAAAACAAGTTACAAGAGTTACATGATGAAAATGAACAAAACAAGACAAGGTTAGATCATCTCAGCTATGTCACGATTATGCTCCATATAAGATCGTGCAAGGTTTGCTTGGTGATAGGTGAGTCAAGGTACGACCATGCATTATGAAGACAACACTCATGACCACCTTCCTATCCCTAGTTTACCCCTTCTTTTTCAACCCTAACCATTTAAATACATCTTTTCTCTTCTTTTACATCTCACTTCTCTCTCTAAACCTACCAACCACCTTCTAAGCTCTCCAACTCTCTTAAATATCTCTTTATTCTTACTTGGTTTTTCACCATTTTCTTTCATCTTCTACCTAGATAAACTTTCTTCTTACACGAATCTAGTGATTTCCACAAAAAAATCATATATTTGTGGTCGTTATAAGATTTCTTTACATTTTTCTCTTCATGGTTTTGGGTGTTATTGTGTGTTTTTGTTGTGTTTCTTGGTTGATTTGTAGGTTATATATTCACTCATGGCGTCAAGAATCAAGCAAGTTACCAAATGCTCACCAAAGGGGAAAGCTCAAGTTTTGGGGATGTGCACGTGATAGGGCTGCAAATTTTAGAGTACCATTTTTAATCTATTTGGAAGAAAAAGATATATGATTCCAAACACTTCAATCTAGAATTGTTACTGAGCCAAGATATTTTGATTTTGAAATCTTAGAAAATCTGGGTTTGAAAGAAAATATTAAGACTTTGAGTGCAAAAATTTGATGGGAAAAGTTTATTCATTTTGATTTTGTTGTGTATAAGGATTTAACCCTCAAATTTTATATTACTTTACATTTTGAGCCACAAAAATTAGATAATTTTTTGTTTCAATTATGGGGCCACCCTTATAATTTTGTCTATGATATTATGGAAGAAATTGTTGGAATTCCTAGATCGAAAATTATTGAAAAACATGATAACTTTCCTGCTAAGCAATATTGGAAAACATTAACGAGGTTGGATGACTTAGTTATAAGAAATGCACATTAATGTTATTCTTAATCCTGAACATTTGTTATTGCATAAATTTATGTGTCATAATATGTTTGACAAATCTCAAAGTAACAAGTGTTCTTAAAAAGAATTATTCATACTTTGGTGCATAGACCATAAGGTCAAATTTTGTACTTCAACCCACATTTTTCATACAATAGTTACTTCTTTTAATAAGAAAAGTAGCTATCTTGGCATGAGTTTTCTTATTACCGAACTTACTCAATATTATGTGTATCTATTAATTAACTAGCTCTTTTTCTTTTGGTAAATCAGTGAATTTATAAATAAATAAAGGTATGTACAATTGAGAGATTAGCGAAGATGCCAATCTCTTATCTATAACAAAAGAAACCTAACATGTGAGCATGGAGAACCCTATAATTGTTACCCATAACTACACAACCATAACAGCAACTTAACGCATAGGAACCCACAAGATGACCATAACAAGGATCACCTTACCAAAATTACAATAATTCCTTACAGTAGGTTTTGTACCCTAAATGTTAGACCCCGTTTTCGGAGTCTAACTCGTACTCTGAGTCATGAGACGTGAGCGTAGCCCTCTGAAGTGTTCTTATAATGGAACCTTATTAGTCAACAAAAGCTCATCTTCATTCTCATAACATCCTACAATTCCATAATTGAGCACTTGATAAACAATAATCCATTCTTATGTTCATATCCTCGATCATCACCCTAAATATATCACTCAATTTATCTCTTATTTCCATGACAAACTAAGTACATTTCAAGTTCCATTCAAGCCTAAACGTATAATAGAGAAGCATTGATAAGCCCACAATTTATTAAAATGTACATGTTTTGGGACAATAGGCATAACTTCCATTATGGATTCCGTATCAAGGTCATTTAAGTATGGTTTTGAAGAGAACTTAGATTTCTACAACTTCCATGAAGACCCCGAAGAGAGATTTTGCCATCTAAAGGGTCAAAATTTTCACATTTTGATAACTGTCCTGAGAATGTCCGCTTAGTGGACATACGTCCCTTCAAACAGACATGAACTGAGCTAGGACACTAAAAGACCCGAGAAGGTCCGCCTAGCGGACATGAAGTCCGCCCAACGGACATTTACAAGTCAAATTCAAGATTTCTAACCCTTCAATCATATCTAACACCTCTCATGCATATCCTATCATTCCTACTTCAATTTCCTCATCATTTTCACCCCCATTCCAATTAAATATCAACTCAACATCATTAACAATCAAATCATAATCTATGATTGATCATCAACCCAAAAACATAACATTCAACTTATGCACATTCATCATAACTTTCTACATATGATCACACAAATACAACATCAACCATGTCAATACCTTCTTCAGTAATTTAGCACACATTCAACTTCCTTTATCACCTTCATTTTATCTCTAACTTATTACACTAATTCTTCCATTTCAAAACACCATAGAAATCATTTTCTGTTAACTTAAGTAAAGAAAAGGCTATAATGTATCCAACATACACCCTGCACAGCATCACTAACTTGTAAAAAGCATATCTCTCAACTCCAATGTCCAAAAATTACAAACTTTATATCATTGTAAAGATAAAAGGATAAACTACAACTTCCAAGAAGACAACATTGTCCAAATTAGCCTAGATTAGTATAGTTTTTCCCTTGAAGTCATAACACAAATTTTACCTTATGAATGCTTTAAAAAAAACAATCTACAAACTTTGAGAGTCATGAGCAAAAACACAATCATATTTCATTATCATCAAAATATAAGAGTTTTACAAAGCTTTAATGGGCACTTCAAGCCACAATACATCATAGTCTAAAAAAATACATAATTTACACAAAGTAGAATTGCTCAAAATGCAACTAAAGCCTTGTTTTACAAAAACTAATTTAAAAACAAAAATATGCAGATTCGAAGTGATGCCTTGACTCTCAATCACTCAATCTCTTGCTCATCGCCTGAAGATGAGACAGAAAGGGGGTGAGCTTAAAAGCTCGTGGGTAACAAGTTTATAATTGGTAACAAGCAAAACCATTGTAAAATTCACATTGCATCATGAAATACATATTTCCAAATTCTTAATTTATCAAACACTTTATAAGCAACCCAAAACATGCATTCAATAAACTTGTCAACACA
>JAOQMS010001992.1:0-17567 GCA_027563885.1 Erythroxylum longipes
TTTCTATAAAACACACAATTATTCACAATTAAACTGGGAAAATGTCATGAATGCATGTACAAACATTTACATGTGCATATATGAATTCATGAATATGTCAAAACACTTTAAACAGTCCTAACCCATTCCATATTACCAAATTACCCTTTCCCATTGGTGAGGGGATGTTACAGTCCAATTTAGAATTATAAGGTTGTTTTATGGTGGAAAGTTCGAGGTAGAGCTAGAGTTGAAATATGTTGACTAGGAATCAAGTATTTTTGATAAAGTAGACCTTAATTATGCCACCTATAGGCAAAAATGTGAGATGGAAAAGGATTTAGGATACCTTCAAGTCTATAATGCCTATTACGGGATACCCAGTTTTGAATTTAGTGAGTCTTTGAGATTGATTGAATCAAATGAAAGTTGTCTAAAGCTCATTAATCTGATGAAAATCCACCAAATGATTGATGTTTATGTAACTCAAATGTTAGACAACCCATCATTTGCACATGAGATATTGCCTATATCTGGACGAAAGGACGGAGATAGGGAGGGTGAGGAGGGAAGTTGTGGAGCTATTAAAGGAGTTAGTGAAGGAGTTGGTTTAGGAGTTGATGAAGGAGTTAATGAAGGAGTTGATGAAGAGGTGGATGATTAAGACCATGACGAGGGTTTTATACAAGTTGAGATTCCCGATGACCACCAACAATTTGAAATTAAGTCGATTGATTTTGGCAATTTTATTGATAATGATGAATATCTAAGTAGAGAGGAGCTTGGTGGACCATTTCAAAGACGTAGTAGTAGTATTAGGCATAATCCATCTATTGTGGGAGTATATTGGAGATAAGGGATGGAGTTTGGCTCTGAAAAAAATTTAGATATTCTGTTGTGGATTATGCTATATGGACAAGATACAATGTGAAGTTTAAAAAAGGTGAAAGTCATAGGATCATAGTGAGATGTATTGAGGAATGCCCATGAGAGTTGTATAATGTTTGTGACAAGAATGAACGATGCTTCAAAGTGATGACATACAATGCTAAGCATAGGTGTTTTACGACCAACAAACCTAAATTAGTTTCAAATAAGTTCCTGACGAGACATTTTAGGGATAGAATAATTGAGAAACCTAGTAACTCGACAACAAAGATGGTTGAAAATGTAGAGAAAAGCTCAATAGATTTGTCAACTCAAGTATGCGCAGAGTTACAAAGAGGAGATTGAGAAAAGAAAGGATGAGTGATTATGTGAGTGAATTTTTCTAGCTACAAGGATATGTTCATGAGTTGAGGATTAGTAATCCTAGATCAACAATTGAGTTAAAGTTGCCTAGGAATGAAGAAACTTGTTTGTTACAAATATGTGAAATTAAGTTTTCACATATCATCGATAAGACATTTATGGCATTTATTCATTCATTCATACATCTTTATCTCTTTTGTGTAGTTCAAAAGATTGTACATTTGCTTTGATGCCATGAAAAGTAGATGGAGGCATTTGAGGCCAATTTTTTTTATATTAATGGCTACTTTTTGAAGATTGAATTCCAAAGTCAACTATTGAGTGCAGTTGGGAGGGATGGTGATGGAGGGATGTATCTATTGTCTTGGGATATTGTAGAGGTAGAGAATATTGATTCTTAGACAAAGTTTATGAGTTTATTGACTTCAGACTTGGAATTGGATGGTGGTGAATGACTTATAATAATATCATATATGTAAAGGTATTTTATTTTTCATTGATTAATATTTTATTGTATTATAAATTATGTATTAACTTAAATCTTTTTCTATTGTTATAGGGATTGATTAAGGCAGTGGAAGAGAAATTGCCATATGCCACTCATTGAATGTATATTAGGCATATATACCATAATTGGCATATGAATTGGAAGGGAAAAGATTTGTGAAAGCAATTTTAGAACTGTGCTTGGTTAACTTACGTTGAAGATTTTAATAAGTAGTTGAAAAGATTAGATGAAATCAAACCTGGATGTACATCATCATTGCTTATATATCCTAAGGAGAGAAGGGCAAGATGTTACCAATCTTTTGAATTGAAATGCTTGATTGTTGACAACAATATAAGTGGAACACTTAATGGATGGATCTTACCATCAAAAGATAGGCCAGCTATTAGCATGCTTGAAACCATTAGAATCATAGTGATGAAGTGTAGCACCCCACTCCCATCCAACACGTGCTCGTATGTCCATCAGACATTCAAACACATGCCTGGTAGAACCAGTGCACTAGGGCAGTCGCATTTATATCATGGCATCATAATTTAATCATGAATACTCAATATCTAAAACTCAATTTCTCATTTTATTTCAATAAAACATAATGTACATTATAGCATTGCACTACATGATCCATATGTATATACAACATCAAAACTATAAGAGTCTACTGGTCTTTTACGCATTCTATATGAAAGAGGAATTATAGAAAAATATTCTATCAAAATCTTCAATCTCAGCTAATCGACCTTTGAGTCCTTTTCTTGAGTCCCAAAAACATAGTACTAGACTTCTTTTAGAACGTCTTAGTAACTAAGCCTCCTATCTTGTACCTGAAAAGTCACGTTGTAATTTTTGACTAGTTTTACGAACTCAATGAGCAAGCCATCATCGATGTGCTCATTCATATCACATAACACAACCAATTCATATTCCAAATTAACAGATAATTCATGATATCACGTAATGAATTTCACTTCACTAATCATAATGTTGAATCAAAGACAATTATGTTCACTTATTTCACATTTCACATTCAGAACAGTTCAAACAGTTCATTTCGATCATTTAAAATATACATACCAAATGTATATGCAATGCACATGTGAATCATATTCAATTATTACGTTATTATGACTGAGTGCCTTTTTAACTATCTCGTATCTATTGTGGATACCGGGCTCATTAATAACTGTCCCGTATTTGTTAAAGTACCAGGCTCATTTTACATAGTGAGCTTGAGGCTCTTACCACATTATAATTTTTAAGCTTTTTTTCACTGGCAACTCTGGCCACAATTACCTTTATTTGATTATGCATTCATGTAATGAAGTGCATCAAATCTCATATAATCAATTAGTCACTTTTATTCAATTTACACATTCACTTTCACATTTTTCATCGGACAATAGTCTGGCATTCAACAATTATGTTGAGTACACTTATTTCTGTCAAATTCACATATAATAAGCAACTTTCAATGAAATTTTCATACATCAAACGCCTCGGACTATTAATATCCAAAATTAACACATTCACATCAATAATAATTCAATAATTGAAATTTAAGCAAAGATAGACAAATCTTAGTGAGAACATCTAGGTTACTCACTGTATGCTCCAGATAGCTATTGCCTCAATGTCCCGAGAATGTCTGGATGTGGTCGCTTTATTTGCACCTCTATATCATGCAACACATACACATTTACACATTACTAATTTGCACAATCACATTACTACTTAATCATACACATATGTATATGTGCTATGTATAACGAATGCTCAATTTGACTATTCCGGGTATATTTCCTTAATTCACATCTCATGATCATTTAAACATCATCGTTCAATCATTCATTAGCACCTAATACCCTTTACTCACTTTAATCACTTAATCCATCATCAACTAGGTTCATTCTAGGCCTTATTCAAGCCTAAATACATCATAATAAGGTACCTTAGCACTAATTGTCTCAAACATCTCTTAAAGGACAACATTTCTCTCTTTGTGCCTACTCACGATCGTGGTGGTTCTTCCCACAATCGTGACAGAAGTTTGTGGAACTGGCCACGATCGGGGGGATTCTGCCATGATCGTGACAGAACTAGAATTTTTCTAGGCCACGATCGTGGGGACTATGCCACGATTATGCCCTGCATTTTCTTCCTCATTTTTTCCCTGAATTCAACATACATAATAACATCATTTACACTCCAAATTTTCTAGCATTCATGTCCACTCATGCAACTTCACTTCATACAAATCCCACTACTATATTGATTGCATTAAAACTTGTAAAACTCCACTCAATATGTTCATTTTCATTCACTTAATCCTATCATACATGCAATCCTAACTTTTTCCATAATATATCTCATTCATAATACATCAACCAAATCATCTCCATAGTTCATCATTTAGACTTAATAGTCTTTTCATTTTTACCTCAAGTTCTAATTCAAAACATTCACAAAACAAGTCATACAAGGCTATTAATCGTAACCACAAAAACAGGACATCAAACATGTCCATTCATTTATCAATGCCTCAACACATATTCAACTCCATTATCACCTTCACTTTACATCTAACTATCATCCTAGTTCTCCTCGTTTCAAGAATATAACTCAACATCTTTGTTAACATAACTTTCACTTTTATTATACCCTTAATTCATAACATTTATATAACAACTCATCACTCATAGTTTTCATAGTCTCAAAACAGAACACAAACACATGTATTCATCCATCAATTTACTGCACTTATCCAAACACTATTATAATGATCATTCTACCTCAAAAATATCTCTATAACAATTTATGAATTATTACTCATCATAAACACAAAAAAGCCATGAATATATTCATTTATTCATCCATGATTTAGCTTGAAAATTAACTCCATTTACACTTTCAATCTATCTCCAAATGGTCATTATAAATGCTTTCATTTAGCCAACCCAAGAATAACATTAATACACTAAAACAAAATTAGAACATCAACCTCTTTATTTTTATACCCACGTTACAGCATATATGTAACTCCATAATCATGATCATTCAATCTCAAATCATTCATCATAAATGTTTCATTTACAACTGCGCATGAAGATTAGCATGCTACTTACTTGATTTACTCAAAGTTTCTTCAAAATCTCCAAAAACCCTGGCTTTCCATGCATCACATGATCATCAACATGGAGGTGATGTAGGTTAGGTTTTCTAGTGGCAAGATGATGAAGATAACGAAAATGGAAGTAGCAAGTGAAGGATGAGAGCAAGGTTTAACGTTGATGAAGATTGGTGAGTGTGAAAATGAAGAAGAGAAGAAGAAAGTAACGAAGAAGATAAAAGCATGAATTAAAATGAAAGATAATAAAGAGTGTGTCTTCCAAATGAGAGAATAGTGAGGGATGAGTGGTGAGGGATAGTGACCCTTGTCACTGCCACTTGTCACCTCCCCATGGTTCCATTTGACTCCATTTTAATAACTAGTCCATTTGACTCCAATTTCTAATCTAATTGTCTCCTAATTTTCTATCGCATTTTTTATAAAATCCTAATGCCACATATCAATAATTTCTACTGTCAATTGTCCTTATTTCTAGTACCATTTATCAATTGTCTTGCCACATTTTTTCTAGTCCAAAAATAACCAAAATCTCATAAATTTATCAAATTTCACCAAAAAATCTAAATCAATAATTTTTATCACCTAATCAATTGTCAAGACAAAATATTCACTATTCATATTGTAATCACATTAAAATCATTTATATCCCGAAATATGTCAAATGAGTGCATGCACAATCATTATAATGTGTATAAAAATTAATATTCACATGTGTGTACGCCCATTGATGGTTGTGATTTGCATGATATTTTAGGGTTCAATTTGTTAGGTATTTAGTGTTAATTTGAGTGTTTAGTGTGTATTTAGGTTTCAATTGTGTTAATTTATGTGTTTGATTGTTTTTATGGGTTAGTATGAGTCTTTGAGCTTAAATGTTATATTTTTGAGGTACCTTGATGTGTTTGTTAGTGTTTTAGGGTAAACGACGAAGAACGGAGAAGTTTCAAAGAGTTTCGGGCCAAAAATATGGCCCACGATCGTGGAACAACAGGACACGATCGTGACAGAAAGAGACGAGTTAACAAGACCCAGGCCACGATTGTGCACTTTGGGCCATGATCATGACAGAAAGGGTTAGGTGTTGGCCATGATCGTGGCTTACGTCAGGCTGACACAAAAACTCGAGTTTTGCAAGACTTTTCGGACCGTTTCGACCACAAATTAACCCTAAGGCTTCCAAAGTATAAATACATCATTAAGGGATAGATGAAGCAGTCTGGAAAGAGCTTTCACATCAGCCAAAATTTAGAAACCCTAGAGAGCTATTAAGTGATTTGAGGAAGGAGAAAAAGGAAGAGAGACACAGGAGGAAGCTTGACCCGAAGTACTTCCTGGAACAAGCGATTTCCCGCCGTCGCTGCCTCCATTGATCCGTTCTAAGCGTATTTTCCAATTTATTTTAGTGTTATTGATGTATAAAATTGAGATAATTGTCGAGAATAGGTTTTGTTGAATGTCGGTTTTTGTCTAAACTCACCTTCGGGATTTTGATTCTTGAGATTAATAGAGTTTGATTTATTTTGTTTTATTGGAGTTATTTGTGATTAAATATCTGTTCTTAATAATTCAGCAATAAACTGAGAGGGTGAGCTGAATGAATATCATCAAATTGGGCTAACGAGAGTTAGGTAATTTGATAGATAAGAATTGAATCAAACCGGTGAAATCGTGTAGTGAGAGATCGAGCATAGATTTCCAATAGGTTATTAGACAAGTTTAGAACTAATTTAGGTTTTAGGTAAATTAGGAATCGAGAGATCACAATTCCATAATTTGAATTAGGGATTATAAATTAGGGTTAAAGATTATAACTCGAGAGAGAGTAATCCACCCTAGGATCGTCTAGACCCAATAATTCAATAATTGCATAATTGATTAGATTTTCATTAACTTCGGAATAAAACCCCCTTTCTCTCAATTGGTAGTTCTAGGTTGATTTGGATTGGGATGTGTGATTTGCTATTTTGTTTATATTTCTGAAATTTAATTCTCATAATTGATTGTTGATTGATTAATTCTTTGAATTGATTGTTTATTTTAGATTATTACGATTTAGTTTCGACCTTAGATTTTAGGACTAGATTAACCCTCCTCGTGGGATTGATACCTTAGGTACTACATGAAAAACCCGTGCATATGTGGTATTATCAAAGTTAAAATAGTAAAACTTAGCACACGTAAACTTGCAATCAAGTTTTTGGCACTGTTGTTGAGGAGGCGATAGTTTAGTTCTATATTTTAAGGGGTTAGATTACTTTTTAAGTTTTGTTTTTGTTTATTTCATTTCATTTTAGAATTCGTGCTCTTGCATAAACACAAGAGTTATGATAGGTATGAGTTGTGCAGCAGAGATGTCAAATTTAGATATTACACGATTAGAACGACCTTAGGAAAGCTCAGCGAGAAGAAGAAGAAGAGATAGGAAAATCATCAATATTCGAGGAATTTCAACAGAGTATGGACCAGGAAGCGAACCAAGGATGGCAACAGAGGACCCTGATAGACTTCATGAGGCCAGGGTTTAACCCGTCAAACTAAGGAGTGGCTAGGCCGCTGGCTCAAGTCGCCATGTTCGAGATAAATCTGGCCCTCCTAAACATGCTTCAACAGAATGTGCAATTCTATGGATTGGCGAACGAGGATCCAAACGTTCACATCGTTAACTTCCTCGAGATCTGTGATACCTTTCGTTATCATCAGATGTTAGAGGATGCGGTTAGAATTAAGTTGTTCCCCTTTACACTTAAAGATAAAGCGAAGGCTTGGTATCATTCACTGAGCCCAACCAACATCACGACATGGGATCAGCTTATGTGTGCCTTCTTAGACAAGTACTTCCCACTGGACAAGGCAACGAACATTATAAAGGAATCACCAATTTCCAACAAGGTGACGGGAGTCCATCTATGAAACGTGGGAAAGATATAAGGACCTGAAAAAGAAGTGTCCACACCACAACTTACCCAATGAATTCTTTTTGCATACTTTTTTATAATAGAGTTAACCTATAGAAAAAAGGCACGATCGACGCAGCGTCAGGAGGATCCTTAATGTGAAAAACTGTTGATGAGTTAGAGCACCTGATTGACAAGATGGCAAGCAACAGCTACCTATGGACAAATAAGCAAGGAAGGCAACCGGTTACTTTTAGAGAGAAGAAAGGAATTGTCACAGAAGATCAGACGACAGAGATGCAAGCAAAGATCAACAGCCTGATGCAACAACTAAATAGCATGAAGGCATCATCCTTAGCTCAGGTAAAGGCCGCACAGTTGAAGTGTGAGCTCTATGGTCAGATAGACCATGATATCGTGGAGTGTTATCAAATGAAAAAAGACAATCAGGAGCAAGTGAATTATATGGGGGCACAATATGGACGAGGAGGGGGTAACAATCCTTTCTCCAACACTTACAACCCTGGGTGGAAGAACTACCCTAACTTCTCTTGGTCAAATAACAATGGATGACAGTTCAGGCCTCAGGGACAATCGAGCTTCTAGCAAGATAAAGTAAGCTCGATGGAATCGAAATTGGATAAGATTTTGGATAAGAGCGGGGGCATGGAGGAAGCACATAGGAGGCTTGAGAGTAGATTCGAGCAAGTTACAAAGAACCATGCCTCATCCATACATAATCTAGAAGTCCAAGTAGGCCAACTAGCAGAAGCAATATCTACTCGGAATGCTAGAACTCTTCCAAGTAACACCGAATCGAATCTGAAAGAACGAGTCATGGAAATCAGCAAAACCCAGGATGAGGAACCTAAGAAGTTAAACGAAGGAGAAGATGAAGGAGAAAGTCAAGTAATTAAAGAATACTTTTCAAGTGAGCCTGCGGTCGAGTCACTTAAGGCAACTCGACGTGTATTCTCGTTCCCTATTGTGCAGCGACGGAAGTTATATGCAAAGAGGGCAGCGAGGAAATTACAGGAGATTGAGCAAAACAAGATCAAGGAAGTGACGGAACAAGTACAGACGAAGATCAAATTACAGGAATCTGTAAAAAAAAGGCCAAGGAGCGATAATTGGAAGAAGACCCCAACATCGCAGAAAAAGAAGGAGGACCCAAGGGACTTTTTCATCCTTTGCAGCATCAATAGAATCATCATAGATAGGGCATTCACGGATTTGGGTGCAAGTAGAAACATGATGCCTTACACCTTCAGTTTGAAATTGGGGTTAAGAGAGTTAGTACCCACTAAGTTTCTAGTAAAGACAGCTGATAGGACAATGTATAAACTGATGGGGATTATAAAGGATGTGCTGATAAAGGTTGAAAAATATACCTTTCCCACAAACGTTTACATATTAGACATTAGCGAAGATATGGACACTCTGATATGGGAAGACCATTCTTGGCCACTGCGTGTTCAATCATTGATGTTGATGGGGGTGAATTAACTCTGCGAATAGGAAAGGAGAAATTAACCTTCAATGTGTCTACAAGAGAGTACGGCACTCCCTGATCTCCAGTGGATATCAAAGAACCTGAGCCTCGAGGAGAATGGGAGGACATTGAGGATCTTGGGGATGCTTTCAGGAATAAGCGCTCACGAAGGAGAAGGAAAGGAAAAGAGAATTGCAAGGAAGGTGGGGACTGTAGCAGGATAGCTCAAGTTCAAACTTTGAGATTAATGACGACGCTACCATTGCACCATTCTTTCTGAACACCATGAGCTTAAAGGAGCATCGAGCTACAGATGTTAAAAGAAGCGTTGCATGAGAGGCAACCTATGGAAAAAATTTTAATTAATTAGTTTCGTTGTTTAATTTTGTTAAAATGTTTGAAATTCTATAGTTAGGATTAGTTTTGTTTTTGAATAAAGTCGAGAAAGGAACAGGATTTCGGAATTATGTGGATGATTTTTAAGCATGAAGAGAGAGGTGACAAGGGCCACAAAAAACTTTAGAAGTGAAAGTGAAAAGATTGGAAAAAGAACAAAAGAAGAAAATTAGAAAGTGGTGGTAACCACAAAATTTTAAAATAACTTTTACCATTTTACTCTTTTTACCACCTATATATATAGTTCTAATTTCACTTTTACTTTCACTTTAATTTTCACTTTATCTCTCTACAATTCAAGCATCCAAACACTATTACATGTCTCTAAAAAAATTTCAACCTCCAACGTCTTCCAAATTTCTATCTAATTATGCCACGCATTAAACAATCAGCTTGACGGAAGCCATATGGATGACAACAAGTTGCGGGACGTGGACGAAGAAACCACGCAGCAGACTTTGGCACTCCCCTCCTAATCTACATAGAGGAGGAAGGTACTCGTTTTCTATCCTTTCGTGCTATACAAATTGTAGTTCCTAAGCACTTTGATTTTGACACATTTGATAGGCTAAAGTTGCATGAGCAAGTAGAAAACCTAGCCAAGAGGATCCAGTGGGCTCAATTCATACGATTTCAATTTCCTGTTTATTAGGAGCTTACACTAGAATTTTTCACTTCCTTGACTTACGACCCTAGGAATCCAAAAGAATTGTGGTTTAGGTTAGGAGGATGAGCCTATGAATTAAATGTAGAAATCATGTGCGAGATGTGTGGATTCCCCGAATCCTCCCTCATCGATAATCATAAAGACTTTTGTCCTTCTCAATACTGGAATGAGTTTACTGGAATTGAGCAATTGCATGCTAAGAATTCTCATAACAACATTATAAGATCCCACAAACACTTGTTGCGGCACAAATTTATGTGTCAGCTAGTTTTCGATAAAACCGAAACCAACAAGTGTTGTACAAATATTGTAGTGCATGGACCACAGTATTCCAGTATGCACATCTACACATGTGCTAAATGCCATTGTTGCAACTCCACGGAAGAGGAGTAACAATCTAGGAATGGGGTATATAGTGTCTGCCATTGCAGAACAATTTGGCGTGGAATGGAGGGGATTAACTGTTCATCTCCAAGAATTCCTAAACCATCACCACTTATAGCGAGCTGAGATCCTTTATTCCCACAATATGGAACTTAGGGAAATCAAAGAAAAGACACATGTCAGAATCAAGGCAAGTTAGGCTAGTTAGAGATCAGCGCTGCCTCGGTAAGCAGAGGAGGACTTTACCAGTGAAGAGTCTGAGGAAGAGGAAGAAGAACATGGCTAGAAGGAGGTTTTGGATGCAATCTCAGAAACTAATAAGAGACTCACAGAAAACACTAGAGTGGTGAAGGAGATGGCCCAGACACAGCGTCGCCAGAGCCAGGATATCTGCCTGATCCATCGATATTTCGAAGCTCAGGGCATTCAATTGCCGCCTCCGACACCATCACCACCTTAATCTCCATAGGATTTGTGTCTAACCCATTAATTTTTTTCCAAATTAGCCTTCAATTTTAATTTTTATGTTTATTTCTCTGTTAACTTTCAATTATGTTGTTTATTGTATTTTATGTGTTGTGTGCTCTCTTCTCATATTGAGGACAATGTATTGTTCAAATGTGGGGAGGGATTATGTGTTTTTCTTTTGGATGTGAAATTTGCATATTGTGTGATAGTTATTAGGTTGCATTGTGTGAACTGTATGAATGTGTCAATGGCTTAGATGGAGTGAAATTTATTTAATTTTGAACATGGTCTATTAGGTTTTAAATAATCATTAGCTCGCAAAATTAGTGAATTATGAGTCTTTGGATAAATATACAGCTTAATTGGGATTTAGTGTAAATTTAGCACCCTATAAGTTGTCAGATTCATTCATAATTTGAGGCTTTTTAACTTAAGTAACTTACCTAGTATTTTTCATAAAAATGAGTAGCTTAAAAAATAAGGTAGGTAATAATAATTAAAAAAATATTTTTTGTTAAATAAATCACTATTCTGCTAACCTTCTAGTTATAAATAAAGCTAGTAGTCAATTGAAAACTAGATATAGCCAAGTAACCAGATCGACACGCATCACAAATGCGTGCCTTCGTGTCAAAATGCTATAATGATGTTTCAATCAAGCAGTTTAATAAAAACATGACTTAATTGAGTAACCGGATCAACATTCATTACCAATGTTTGCCTCTACATAAAAAGACTAAGCCTGTGTTTACGAATTAAAAAAAAAGTGTTTCCTTAATAAACCTACTGAACTTGTAATCAGTTTGACTTTTCATGAAAATATACTTAGGAACAGTTATGAAGTCTGAAGGACCAAAGAATTATTAATGTGTGTGTGCAATTGAAAAGGGTAAATAAATTAACACTTAGATCTTAATTAAATTGTATATTTAGTTCAAAGCCCCTAGATATAGATTTTACATGTAATGATTAGATATAACTTGTATGATTGCGTTTAAGATTAAATTTATTTTATGAAGTCGAAGCCATTGCCTTGTTATTGCATTGTGTGTTGTGTGTTTGTTGTTTTGGTTACTTGAAGACAAGCAAACGTTTAAGAGTGGGAATGTTGATAGTTGTGATTTGTATGATATTTTAGGGCTCAATTTGTTAGGTATTTAGTGTTAATTTGAGTGTTTAGTAGGTATTTAGGTTTCAATTATGTTAATTTATGTGTTTAATTGTTTTCATGGGTTAATATGAGTCTTTGAGCTTAAATGTTATATTTTTTAGATACCTTGATGTGTTTGTTAGTGTTTCAGGGTAAACGGCAAAGAACGGAGAAGTTTTGAAGAGTTTTGGGCCAAAAACACAACCCATGATCGTGACAGAAAGAGACAAGTTGACAGGACCCAGGACATGATTATGCACTTTGGGCCATGATCATGACAAAGAGCTATGTGCCAAGCCACGATCGTGCACTTTGAGCTACGATCATGACAAAAAGGGTTAGGTGTTGGCCACGACTGTAGCAGGCAGGGCCATGATCGTGGTTTGCGTTAGGTTGACACAAAAACTCAAGTTTCGCGAGATTTTTCAGACCGTTTCAACCCTGAATCAACCCTAGGGCTTCCAAAATATAAATACATCACTAAGGGGCAAATGAAGCAGTCTAGAAAAAGCTTTTACATCAACCAAAATTCAGAAACCCTAGAGAGTTATTGAGTGATTTGAGGAAGGAGACGAAGGAAGAGAGACACGAGGACGAAGCTTGACGCGAAGTACTTCCCGGAATAGGTGGTTTCTCGCCGTCACTACCTCTATTGATGCGGTCCGAGCATATTTTCCAATTTATTTCAGTTTTATTGATGTATGAAATTGAGATAATTGTCGAGAATAGGTTTTGTTGAATGTCGAGTTTTGTCTAAACTCACTTTTAGGTTTTTGATTCTTGAGATTAATAAAGTTTGATTTATTGTGTTTTATTTAAGTTATTTGTGATTCAATATATGTTCTTAATAATTCGGCAATAAACTGAGAGGGTAAGCCAAGTGAATATCATCAAATTAGGCTAACAAGAGTTAGGTAATTTGATAGATAAGAATTGAATCAAATCGGTTAAATCGTGTAGTGAGAGATCGAACATAGGTTTCCAGTAGGTTATTAGACAATTTTAGAACTAACTTAGGTTTTAGGTAAATTGTGAATCGAGACATCACAATTCCATAATTTAAATTAAGAATTATAAATTAGGGTTAAAGATTATAACTCAAGAGAGAGTAATCCACCTTAGGATCGTCTAGACCCAATAGTTCAATAATTGCATAATTGATTAGATTTTCATTAACTTAAGATTAAAACCCCCTTTCTCTCAATTGGTAGTTCTAGGTTGCTTTGGATTAGGATGTGTGATTTACTATTTTGTTTATATTTCTGAAATTTAATTATCATAATTGATTGTTCATTGATTAATTCTCTACATTGATTGTTTATTTTATATTGTTGCAATTTAGTTTCGACATTAGATTTTAGGACTAGATTAACCCGTGCAGTTGCAGTATTATCGAGGTTAAAATAGTAAAACTTAGCATATGTAAACCTGTGATCACCCATGTTATGCATGAGCATGTAATGCATTTCCTAATCTCTCAATAATATTTCTCATGTACAGTATTCTAAGGTTCTAACCCTTAGCATGGGAAAAAAGGATATTACAATTCTCCTCCCCTTAAGAAATTTCATCCTCGAAATTCTTACCTGATTGTTCGAATAGGTAAGGGTACTGATTCCTCATGTGCTTCTCAATTTCCTATATAGCCTCTTCACTTGAGTGATTTTTTCAAAGGACTTTTACTAATGGAATTACTTGGTTTCTCAATTGCTTCATTTGATATCCCACTATCTTTATCAGTTCCTCTATATAACTCAGATTACTAGCTACTTCAATCTCCTGAGCCAGTAACACATACATCGAATCAGACCAATATCTTCTGAGCATACTCACATTGAACACATTGTGTATCTGAGCCATCTCAATCGGTAAGGCTAACTTGTATGCCAATGGTCCAATCCTTTCAATGATCTCATAAGGGACAATATATCTACGGTTGAGCTTACCCTTTATATCGAACCTCAGCACTCCTCACCAAGGCGATATTCTCATAAACACTTTGTCTCCTACTCGATACTCCATATCCCTCCGGTGCTGATCCATATAACTCTTTTTCCTATCTTGAGTTGCTTTAATTCTATTTCTAGTCAACTTCTCTTTATCCACAGTATCTTGAATCAGTTCTGGGCCTTCAACTATCCTTAGTCCTTCTTCATCCCAATACAGAGGCGAATGACATTTTTTGCCATATTATGCCTCGTATGGAGCCATAACAATACTACGATGATAATGGTTATTATAGGCAAACTCAATTAGAGCTATATACTAATCCCATGCTCCTTGAAACTCCAATACACATGCCCTGAGCATATCCTCAACAGTTTTAATCATCCTCTCACTCTGTCCGTCTGTCTGAGGATAAAATGCAGTACTGAAGTTCAACTTCGTACCTATGGCTGTCTGTAAGCTCCTCCAGAATCTTGAGGTAAATCTGAGATCCCGATCCGATACAATGGACACTAGGCTCCCATATTACCTCACTAATTTGTTCACATATCTCCGAGCTAACTGATCCAGGGTATTAGTCTCTCTTACTGCTAAGAAATGGGCTGACTTTGTCCATCGGTCCACAATAGCCTATATAGCATCATGTTGCCTCGGAGTTCTCTGCAAACCCGTAACAAAGTCCATTGTAATTCTTTCCCATTTCCACTTCGGAATAGGTAGTGACTGTAACCTCCTAACCAGAGCCTGATGCTCAACTTTAATTTGCTGGCAAGTTAATACTTAGCAACATATACTTGCTTCTTCATCCCTAGCCACCAGAAATGTTGTTTCAACTTATTATACATCTTGGTAGTGTTGGACCTTGAATTTTCTTAGAATTTATTTTATTCAATTAGCAAGCATGAATATAAATTAGAATTTTTGAAATAGAAATTTTTGGAGTTTAATTACGTATATAATTAATTTCGTGTGGTTGCATGGATTAAAAGGAAAAGTTACAATTAAGTTAAGGAGTTAGAAGGCATTAGATTAAATATGGAAGGGTAAGCTTGGAAAGACAAAAGTTTGTCTTAAACTAATAAGAAAAGAAGAGAAGAGAGTCGTGTATAGTAAGAAAGAAAAATAGAGAAAGTCGTAAAAGAAACTAGAAGAAGAGAAGGAGAAATCGAAGCATAGAAAGGAGAAGAAGGAAAGAAAGAAAAAGGAGAAAGAAGAAGAAAGAAAAGGGTTCAACTGAAAATTATTAGGTAGTCCCTATCTTTTCTTCTTACTTTAGTAGAAGAAGAAACTAGTGAAAGTAGGTTTTATGTTGAAAATGAAGAGAGAAAGAAGAGAACCAAGAAATTTGTTTTTTTAGATCTTTGTGGATTTATAACTATATCTTAGTTCATCTAGCCTAGATAAAGCTAATTTTTGGATAATATAGCTTTAGGGAAGTTCTATTCGTGTATGTTGATTGAATGAAAATATGTTTGTTTGAAGGGAACCAAGAACTTCAAAATCAAGAGCAAGAGGAAGAGCAAGCTTGAGCTTGGATTTATAAGTTAAATAGGTAGGTAGTATGTTTATAGTTATTGTGATGATGAGCTAAAATATTTTCTTGCATGTATGCTAAATTGCTTATCTTGAATCATTGTGAATGTGGGAAAATGTTCTATGAATTTGATATTATGTTTACTTTGAAAAATGCTACATTTTTGTATTGATGAAAAACAGAAAAATTTCAAGAAGCATGAAAATATTAATATGATATGAAATATGTAAGCATTGGAAATTTGCTTGTGTGGGTAAGAAAGATATCATTCTGCTCGTCACGTGCAAGTTGACCTAAAGCCTTCTCCCGGCTGCCTGCTTGTGCCACATGAGCTCTGAAAAATGAACTCATTCTGTTCATGGTGTAAACTTTAGTTTTGCCATTCTGTTTTATGGGATTCTCTCGAGCCATTATTTTTGTGCATTGCATCTTGAATTATTGAATATAAAGTATAATTAAGTGTTATGGTTTGTTTATTAAATGATTATATGATCTGATTCATGTGATTTGCTAAGACTAATGTGAAATGAATATGTGTGTGTGTGTGTGTGTGTATGTGTGTGTCTATATGCTTGATTGTGTGTGTGGTTCGTTATCATTGGCTATAAACATATTAACCACTGAGCTTCTCAGCTCATCCCATTATCTTTCCACTCCTCAGGTGTAGAAATAGCATATCAATGTTAAACCTTGCAAAAACTTCGACTGATTCCAAGAATTTTTATTTTTGTAACTAAGTTAGTTCAGAAACTTTTGGTACTTTAGAGGCATATCAGACATGAGCATTCATGATTGTATTTTTTGTATTATGCTACTGTGCTGACTCTGAATATGTTATTGAAGTTATGTATAAACTTTGCAATATCTAAGAGATGAAATTCTATCTTGTGGAGAAATGAATGAAAGAAGGGTTGAAGAATTTCTTTTGTATATGTGCAGAAATTTCTTTTTTATTAGTGTCAATTATGTTGGGAATGAAATTGATAGATGTTGAAGACTTTTGAATATATTTTTTTAAAGCAATTATTTTTAGTGGGAGTCTTATATGTATGAATTGTGTTTATTGGATTCGGGTCTTTTATTTTTGTAGGATAGTATATTGACAGTAGAGAGAAAATAGGGGATAGAAATGTGTTTTAAATCTTTAATGAATAAACTATATTGATTTAGGCAGAATTAGACAAAATTCTTCATGAAAGTTGTAGATCGTTCTTTTAGCTTTCTAACAACATAAAGTTTGAAATTTTTGGACTTCGAGATTGAAAGTTATAAAGATTTGAAGTAGGAGTGTGTAGTCAGATTGCACGATCGTGCACATGCACAATCGCAACAACCCAAATTTTTCAGGTGCGCGATCGCAACAAACCATTACTATTCATATAATGTCACAATCGTGCACAAGCATGACCATGACTCTCCCCTCTCATGCCCGTGACATTTTCAAAGTCACACCCGTGACTTTTTTACTTCTTTTATTTATTTATTATTGGTTTGTTTATTTGTTCGACTCCTAATCCGATTTATTTTCATATCTATTTTATTTTTATGCTATTTTATTTTATGTGTTTGTGTATTTGTTTTTACTTCCACCATGAGTTCTTTTTATCTTTATTGTAGTTTTATTTATTTTATTTTAAAAGTCTCCCAAATTTGGCACCTTGTCTGTAACACCCCACTCCCGCTGGACCCGAAACCGATATCGATAGTGATATCCGAATCCGTGCCCCGCGAGGGTGGTGTGCCACATCACTTAACAATTACAAGTCGGTA
>JAOQMS010002003.1:1412-17565 GCA_027563885.1 Erythroxylum longipes
GGAATGGCATGGCGTCTAATGCTGTATATCATTTATGATGAAATGGCATATTCACTTGTAATTAATAAGGCTAAGGCGAGGACGAATGGATGACAGCAAAATCAATGAAATAACTTTTCAATAAGTGCTTTTTAATCCTTTTAACTGAGCATTGATTTCATATTCTTATAAAATCAAAATACATATATTCAATCCATCATGAATCACAAGTTAAATAAATGTTTTGGAGATTGTGACATTGCTATTCACTTTCATTTTATGGATACAAAGCAATAAATCATATGAGCTATATATTAATAAATTTAATAGACTGAATTGAATGATGGGAACATGTGCAAGTCGATAACTTACAATTTGCAGCAGCAGCACTGAGTCTCATGGCAGAGGTCAGGGGGGACTGCTCCTTCCTATGCTGACTCTTACGCTTGATCCTACAGAAGCTAACCATGGACCGTGACCTTCCTCTTTTAGAAGATAAGGACAATGTTATTAGTTATATCACGACGCATACCTTGTCAACTAGTTATTCTCTGTAACATGGCTGTTACGAGCTCCTTTTTGACCACCCAACCCATTACTTTATACGTTCCATTTAAAAATAAAGAAGATATCCAGATTGTTCAAATCATAAAATAAGTAACAAGGAATTTACACGTGTTAAGACTCCACAGTTGAACATGCTCGAAGTCTAACCAGGGAAATGGCTATATAAACCCAACTTCCCTTGCTCCTTGCCCTCGCTCCACATCCACAACGTGTTCTGTAGATTGTTGCTCCTCCAAAAGTACTAGGCCTCAGCTCTCCTCTCTCTCTCTCTCTTTCTCTCCCTCTCTCTCATCGAAGTAGCATTATCGTCTGTCGAATGCGCTTCTCTTGAGTTCAAAGCAATATCATTTATTGTCATATATAGACAGACACTTGGAAGTACAGAAGGGAGACTACTTAATTTCTGCAACTGACTCTACTGGTGAGTTCTACTTACTCTAACTAGTTGTTTCCTCTGAAGATTATTAACCAAGCGGTTCAACTGGTGGAGGGTGAAGTTTCAGTTATGGCATGATTATTAGCTATTCTGGAGCTTCCATTTTGATGTCCTAATAACTTATGGGTTCTCCAGTCATAATTTGCTGTGATTATTTTTCATTTCAAAGAAGAAATGAAGAACAGAGGAGAGAGACGGGTATCCAGAAGAAGGAGGAGAGGGAAGAGAGAGGGAGTAAAAATGCTTAATTCATATTCCTTACTTACGAAACGGTTACACGTTTTTATACATCCGCTATTAACTTTTATACGTAACTTAGTTTCTCTACTTAAGTTCGCCATAATAGAACTAGTCCACTTATGGTTTGATGGGTTGCTCGAACTCAACATGCTATACTATTACCTGTCAAAAATGACCAAAAGAGATAATCTTGATATAAACACAGTCGAATCCTTATTAATCTGCTTATCCGATTGATTATGTTCCCTTTTCTCCATCAACAATATGTGAGAACGTAATTCGAAGTTTGAATCTTTCCAGCTGGGATTGTTCTTAGATTATTCGGAGAATTGTGAATGAGAGAAGAGAAGAAGATGTTAAGAGGAGAGATTGGAAGAGTACAGGTAAAGCAACGACATGTGCTGGGACTGTGGAGTGCATGGTTATGTCCTGTTGCGTGGAGTTGCTGCGATGTAAACTGTCGCTTGAGCTTCCCCAGACTTTACTCTAATACTGAAATTAACTCCCGCAAATCTTCCCCTTCTCTAAATGCTCTTCCCGTTAATATCATCCACAGAAGAATTCTTAAGCCCTTAGGTTAAAGTTTGAAACTTTTTAGTAACATTTTCTGATGCTTTTAGTTTGTAAATGGCAACCCAATTTGGGTTTCAGGTGAGAAGTACATTGGGCATGCTCTATTTTAAGGTTTGGTTCCTGTTTCATTTATTGATTTTTGTTGTTTGGGTTGGTGGAGTGAAGAAATCAAGTGCTTGACAGAAACCATGACGGTTACACCAAAGATTTCCATCCAGGATGGGAGCCTTGTTGTTCATGGGAAAAACATACTGAAGGGAGTCCCCGACAACATTGTTTTGACACCTGGGTCAGGTGTCGGCCTTGTTGAAGGGTCGTTCATTGGTGCAACTGCTTCTGTAAGCAAGAGTCTTCACGTCTTCCCCATGGGTGTCCTAGAGTAAGTTTTGGCTTCTCATTCTCTTTAGTGTTTTTGCCATTGCTGATTTTTTCTGCATCCCAGAATTTTATTTACGTAAATCTGTTAGTACGGATTATTGTGATATGGGGCAGAGGTTGAACTGCTTTAAGTATCACATTTTCTACCACATTTTCTACCACATTTTCATCTTTTCTTTTCTTTGCTTTGCTAAATTCTCAATTGACTGAACATATCTATTAAGATGAACATAAACTAAGAATCAAGTGTTGCTTACAATTCAAATTTGAGGACTCAAAATGGAGTTGTTGGCCCAAAACTTTCTAATTTCCTTTGTTCTCTTTTTACTTTTTTGGCAGTGGTCTCCGCTTCATGTGTTGTTTCAGGTTCAAGTTATGGTGGATGACCCAGAGAATGGGCATGTGTGGAAAAGACATTCCTTTGGAGACTCAATTCTTGTTAGTTGAGAGCAAGGATGGTGGTGAAGCAGTTGATCAGGATGACACCCAGACTATATACACTGTTTTCCTACCACTTCTTGAAGGTCAATTCCGTGCAGTTCTCCAAGGCAATGAGAAGAATGAAATAGAGATTTGCCTCGAGAGTGGTGAGTAGGTCATAGCGGTGCATAGAATAGTTGTGTACGGTACGTCCACCCTTCCAATTTGGCCAAGGCTGTCCTTATGTTTCCTCACTTCCCATTGGCTGTATGTGAGGGAGACTAGCGCTGTGAACTTAAGGGGTGGAACTCTCATTAATTAGGCTCTAGTATAGGGCCATATGCTCCATATTTCAGTCCCATCCCATTAGTCAGTAAAGGAGGCATAACGATCATTTGTGGGTGGAGCTGTTGTTGATGCGAATACATTCAGGCGGATGTGGCACTATTCGATGGTTTTATCGTCCAACGAATCAAATTTATGGAATTTGTTTCATAATTTTGGGGAAGAAATAGATAGAATGTTTCAAATCAGGACAGGAACAACATGTTTCTTTTTGTTTTTTTGGTGTCTCATCTGGTTTTGCAGGTGATACTACTGTTGAGACCAACCAAGGCCTTCACCTTGTATACATGCATGCTGGGACCAACCCTTTTGAAGTCATTAACCAAGCTGTAAAGTGAGTTCTGATTTAAGCTTTCAAATCTTTGCCACTAGGATCTTATAGCATTGTATTATCGACATTTTCATTCATTTTCTGTTTCCCTCTTTGTCTTATGTCAACGTTGATCGCTATGGCTGGTGGGATTTGTAAATCCTACAACTGGTTGGTCAGCATTTCTGGTGATATATGTTTTCTTCAGAACCTGTTAGCATAAATAGTCTGGTTTCATTGTATATCTAACATAATCAGAAGGGTAGAACAGCGGCTGGTTGCTAGTGTATTCAGCCTCTAGTTTTGTGGATTTTTGGGGTTCCTCTTTTTGGGATCTGGATTGGAGGACTTATTATGCCAAAACTCAATTATTCAAAATTTTCTTCTACGGTTGTTCTTTTTCTGTCTTATAAGCAAAATTATTTTGGGTATGCTAACTTGAGGAGATTTTTCTTGTGAAACAGGGCCGTGGAGCAGCATATGCAAACTTTTCATCACAGAGAGAAGAAAAAGGTGTTTACTTAATATTTTAACTATAATCTCTGAGTTTATTACTTCAGTATGATGCTTACCCTCTATTATGTTATGTTAGAGTTGAAGTACCCGATTCTTATAGTTTGTTGTGTTGTTTCTGTAGTTACCCTCTTTTATTGATTGGTTTGGATGGTGCACTTGGGATGCCTTTTACACTGACGTCATAGCTGAGGGTGTTGAGGAAGGCCTCAGAAGGTGATTTCAAATGAATAAAAATGGTGAATCAGGAAAGATGAAGATGACTTACTTCTTCTGAATGTGGTTGCAGCCTATCACAAGGAGGGACTCCTCCAAAATTTTTGATAATTGATGATGGTTGGCAACAGATTGAAGTTAAAGGGAAGGAGGATGCTAATGCTGTGGTACAAGAAGGAGCACAGTGCGTATAATTCTCTCTTTGCCTCAAATACACTGATATTTGTGTGCATCAATATGTGCTTACACCCACTTTTCTTACATGTGAATATAGGTAGACATATTAGACAAGCACAATCAGTTTCCCATAATTTTGATTAGCTCCTTAAAAATGCATTGCGGTTCATATGCTGCAAACATGATAACTAGGAAATATGCACTAAAACACTCAAAGGGATTATTTAACTTGCCATCATTTTGGATTACTTTATGTAGAATTTAACAGAAACCAAGTATCTTTGATAGCTTAGTCCTGAATAGGTTGTTCTATCAGATTAGCTCTTATGAGATTTAGGGGGCGCTTGGTTTGAGGGTTTGGGAATGAAGGAATGGAATAATTGTAAAAAACAATGTTTGTTTGGGGTTTTCAATTCCAGGGGAATGGATTTATCCCATTAAATTTGAGAATATACTAAACCCACCAAGGGGGGTGGGTATCGAGTTTTTATTCCAATTTAAGTTTTTATCACGTTTATTTTTTACTCTTTTATCCTCAGCCTTTGCCTTACCATCCTCTTTACTTCCTTATCGCCTCTCAATTCTTTACGATCTCCCATCCTGCCTTATCGCCTCTCAATTCCTTACCATCTCCCAAGTTACAAACCAAACATCATTTTTTTATTTTTCATACCCATCCCCATCCCCTTCTACTATTATACCCATATTCATAGCCAACCTCGTGCTCAAACCAAACGCCCTGTTAGAGTATTACATGAAGGATCAATTGTTTAAATGCGATAAACCTAATAGTTGACTTGTTAATGACTTGATGTGAAAGATTGACCTTTAGGTGTGTTTGCAGCCTACTTTACTTCTTTATTTTTAGTTAACTCGATACAATTTTTATATGCATGCTGTATGCAGTGTAGGATCAAATATTTAGAGAGCCTTATACAGTTTATTCGCAAAGAGCCTTTTGATATTCTTTTGTTGATTAAAGTGTTATTTGATGTCTGAATTCATTTTATCACAGATTTGCCAGTAGGCTTACAGGAATAAAAGAGAACTCAAAATTAAAAAAAAACCACCAGAATAATGAACAGGTCAGAGGATTGAAATATGTTGTGGAGAATGCCAAGCAAAGACATAATGTGAAGTGAGTCATTTTTCTAGTCTTGTTTAGTAAATGTATGAATGTTACATATATTGCTTGCGCAATTTGTTGTTACACTTTCACAGGCTGTAATAGTGGTTTTGATGACAATCTGATACTAGGCAACTTCTGAAGAACTAGAGAGGAAAAGTTTAAATTCAGTTTACAACTTTTGTAGTTTTGATTTGGCTTTGTCTGTTGCCGCAGGTTTGTTTACGTATGGCATGCTTTGGCTGGTTACTGGGGTGGAGTAAAACCAGCAGCTGCTGGAATGGAGCATTATGATACTTTATTAGCATATCCAGTTCAGTGTCCTGGTGTACTAGGAAACCAGCCGGACATTGTTATGGACAGCTTATATGTTCATGGGGTTGGTTTGGTGCATCCAGAAAAGGTTTTTAATTTCTATAATGACATGCATGCCTATTTGGCATCTTGTGGAATAGATGGAGTTAAAGTAGATGTTCAGAACATAATTGAAACCTTGGAGCTGGCCATGGTGGAAGGGTGTCTCTAACCCGTAGCTATGTTCAAGCATTGGAGGCCTCTATTGCAAAAAATTTCCCTGATAATGGATGTATTGCATGTATGTGTCATAACACTGATGGACTCTATAGTACTAAACAGACTGCTGTAGTCAGAGCTTCTGATGATTTCTACCCTAGAGACCCAGCTTCTCACACCATCCATGTTTCATCTGTGGCTTACAACAGTCTATTCCTTGGAGAATTTATGCAGCCTGATTGGGATATGTTCCATGTATGTGAATGATGGATCAGTTATTATTTGGCTGGTTATAATGTTGAATTTATTATGACTGCAATCTGTTGATGTTCTGTTGGGACAATAGCTAATGTTTAACAAACTTTTGCTATTTTGCACATAATACTGCTGCTTCTATGGTTGTAGAGTTTACACGCCTCTGCAGATTATCATGGTGCAGCCCGTGCCATTGGTGGAAGTCCTATCTATGTTAGGTATCTTTCTAAAACTCTGTTATACATCCATAAGAAGTTTCAGCACATGAAACAAAGCAACTATAATGATGAAAACTTTTGTTTTGATATTTACAGTGACAAGCCTGGAAACCATAACTTTGATCTGTTAAAGAAGCTTGTTCTTCCTGATGGTTCAATTCTAAGAGCTCAACTTCCTGGCAGGCCAACCCGTGAATCTCTCTTTGCTGATCCTGCACGAGATGGGACCAGGTGTTAATACATTGGCTATCCTATATTTAGGCAACTTTGTTTTGAGCGTGCTGCTTTATTCAGTCTCAGACTAACACTTGTGGAAACTTGGGCAGCCTCCTAAAGATATGGAATGTGAACAAATGTACTGGTGTGGTTGGTGTATTCAACTGCCAAGGGGCTGGTTGGTGTAAGATTGAAAAGAAGGCCCGCATACATGATGCTTCTGCTGGTACCCTTTCTGGTTCTGTACGTGCCTCTGATGTTGACTGTATTGCTCAAGTTGCTGGTGCAGATTGGAATGGGGAAACAGTGGTATACGCCTAACTTACTGAGATGACCTGCTACATCAAACTTTTTCTCAAAGAAACTGTAGAAGCTAAAAAGGATCCAATATTGGACAGGAGTTCTAGGCTTTCAGAAATAGTTGCTTTTGTCTTATCAAGTCAGGCGTCATTAATTTGCTTGAAAATAATATGGCATCATATGGAAATGATTTAATTTTGATTATCTTGATGTTCTATGGATGTCTGGATTTAGAAACGCTTAACAATATCAAATGTCCTGAATTATAGGGGAGGTCATCCGATTACCAGAAGGTGCTTCAGTGCCTGTTACACTCGAAGTTCTTGAATACGAAGTCTTCCATTTCTGTCCAATGAAGGCAAGTCTTTCTCCCATGCATCACTTTTTTCTCTCCTTCAGCAGTATCTAAGTTATTACCAGTGTTTTGTAAATGACACACTCCTCACTGATGATGCAGGAAATCACTTCGAAAATTGTCTTTGCACCAATAGGCTTACTTGAAATGTTCAATACTGGTGGTGCTGTGGAGCAGGTTGAAATCCTCAGAGCTTCTGAGAAAAAATCAGATTTCTATGATGGCGAAGTCTCCTCTGAGATAGCACCTCCTCTTAGTAAAAACCGCCATCCAACTGCAACCATTGGCCTTAAAGTCAGGGGATGTGGAAAGTTTGGTTTTTACTCTTCCCAGCAGCCACTGAAATGCGCTGTGGGGAATGTGGAGACTGAGTTCAGCTATAACACCGTTAGTGGATTGGTGACCCTGATGCTTCCCGTGCCAGTGGAGGAGATGTACAGATGGTCTGTGGAGATCCGAGTTTAAGATAAAGGGATAGATATGATAGTACTATATATTTGGTTAGTTGTAACAATTTCCAGAGGTTTCCATGCAAATGCATATTTCAAGGGTAATGCGGGCTACAGAGTTAAGAAAAAGGGACAGTACTATATATGATAGTACTATATATTTGGTTAGTTGTAACCATTTCCAGAGGTTTCCATGCAAGTGCATATTATATATGATAGTACTATATATTTGGTTAGTTGTAACCATTCCCAGAGGTGTCCACGCAAGTGCATATTCCAAGGGGATGCATTACGTAGGCTATGTGGTGCAGTGATCGATCACTGTACGGGGAATAAGAACCAAGAAGTTGTCGTTGTACTACCCTATTTTATGATATAATGAAAGTTGTCACTGGGATGTTATAGTTATGCTGTTATGTAGAAGCCATTGCATTAGTAACTTAAAAAGTATTTAATGGATGAAGTGAATGGAGGAGGCTCAAGAAGGAAAGATCAATGAAGGAAAATGACGACGGAAATATCAGATTCGCTTCATAGTTCCTTGTTTCCTAGACGTGTCTGGCCAAATCTTGGAATAGGATGTCCCGTTAATCCCAGTGGTCATCTTCCATTCATGTGGTATGCTTAATTAACAAGATACTATTCTGATAGTCTACTCAAGAAACTACATTTACTTGTTAAATGAAGTACATCATCTTTCTACTAAATGCTCTCTTAGACGAGATGCTTTTACGTGTGCTCCTTTTCCTCCATTTTCATTTGTTTCGGTAGCTCCCTTTTCATTTTCAAGCTCTTCTTTCTTGACTGCCGACAGCTTAGCTCTAAACTTCCTTTCCCTTGGAAAACCAGAAGCAAAGCTTTCATTTTATGCTCTTAAATCTCTTAATTCTTGCTCTAATTCCGCTCTTTATTGTGTCGTCTTCTGCTTGTAAGGCAACTTCTTCCTCCTAAGGCTGGGAAATCTCCTCTTATTTTCCTTGCCTTGATGCTTTGTCCTCCTCTCCCCTCATATCCTTTCTACAGGAGCTCGAAAATGTTAAACATCCCATTTTTCGTTTTTTTCATAGGTAAAAAGGTGGCTTATCCAGTGATGGACAAGAGCGGAAGTATGAATTGGAAAAGATAAAATGGGCTGAGGCACTCATCAATGAAGCTGGATTCACATCCGAGCAAAGAATGTTCCAAGTGCTAGAATTAGGCCCCAACGTGTTTTTCATCAAAAGATGGGAACTGGGGCAAACTCGTAACATCCAGGGTTTGCATTCGGCAGTAATCATTCTATACTAATAGAATGCTGAAATAGGGATTATCTTAGCTGCATAGCTAATGTAGTAGATAAATAACTCTACTTGTGACAATCACTTTCGAAAGAATTGACATAGACTTGGAGAATCATACAATTGTCCCTGACCCTTCCAACCTAATTGTCCCTCTTACTCAACCTGATGCAGCTTGTCCAAACCGAAAAGCTGATGGTGGAACTTCAATTCTTACAAGACCCATTCTTTCGAAATGCACTTATCCAATGATCAAATCATCACCGAATAACTGAATCGAGGAGTAACTTCGATCATCCAAAATGAATTCTTGTTTGACGCCAATAGCAAGTCTACGTATTTAAAATAATTTGCTTCAACAGCTGAAAGAAGGAGAGAAGGAATAAAGGGCCAACTAAAGCTGCCCCCATTAGCTAATGTCCTTTCTTTTATAGAATGTCAAAGGGATGAATGATCTCTCTAAGAAGCTTGGACTCAAGCACCAAGCTAACTCCATCAATCCCAGCTTTACAGCACTTCTTGAAACGACCAGTAAAAAAGCGTAACCTCTTTTATGCATGTATTACTTTATTAGACGATTAGCCTTCTTTAAACAATCTCAACTTCTCATTTAATTAAAGGATCATATTATCATATATATGAATGTCAATTTTGGCTTGAGTTAACCGGGTCACGGGTCAAAATTGTGGCCTAGTCAGGCTGAGCATGGGTTAGCTAACTCTGTTTGTAGCCCGATTGGAATGACAAAAACGATGTCGTTTTTTATTTTTCTAAAAAATATTAAGGATGGGCCCATTGGGCCAAGGGCTGCCCAACCTGGTCCATTAACATTCCTAATTATAAAACATGTGGTTTTTGTTTTTTTAAATATTAAGGATGGACTCGTCAGGCTAAGGGCCATCCAACCCGATCCATTGACATCCCTAATCATAAAACCCTTCTATTCTGTTGAAGAAGTTAGAAACGACACTGAAGGTTACATATCAGTATACAACCTATAACAACCCGACGACAAAAAAAGACACATGTCTTTATCTAGAAGCTTCTTATACTGTTACTAGTAGCCGTTGTAATAGAATTATGAAATCAATGAAAAATTACGAGTGAATTGCCTTCTTACCTCTCTCTCTATCTCTCTCTTGATTGTTTACGTTCTGGAGCATGATAAAAGAAGTTTGTGTGAGTGTTAGAATTTCACAACATCTGGTATTAGAGTAGTCGACCTTTGGTGAAACTCAATGACAGAAAATACTCAAGGAGTAGAAGTAAGTTGTCTAGAAGAAAGCATGAAGAATCTCCTGGAAGTCTAAATGCAGAACGAGAGAGATTAGTGACATCAAATCGATGTTTCCACTATTTATGCAAATGATGGGCAGGGAAGATACTGAAGCCATAGAGATGGATGACACTATACTACACCGATGAGGGTCAACAAAATTGAGTTTTTGACATTTGATGGAATATGGGTAAGAAACTAGAGCTATCGTTGTGAGCATTTTTTTATAATGGATCACACCCTTGAAGAAATAAAGACAAGGATAACTTCTCTGCATATGGATGGTATAGCACAAGAGTGTTACCAACTTATGATCAGAAATCGAAAGGAAGAGGACGCAATGAAGTGGGATGAACTCTTAACCATACTATAACAGAAATTCAACGAGGCATTTTCAAGGATCCTATAGGTGACCTGAAGGAGTTAAAACAAGAAGGATCGATGACTACTATGCCTCATTCGACAGATATTTGAATAAACTCTCATTGCCTTAATAGGTAGGCTTTTTCTGAAAGGTCTTAAACCAAAACTGGGACTTACAGTTAAAATGATGTGATGTAGGAACATGTTAAATATTACATTTCTTATTATTCCTATTTTGACTATAGTTCTATTTAACATACAATTTTTATTTATTAGGTTTCTTATTAGGAGATAAAATTCTATTTCAAGTTTAATTTTTATTTATTAGTTTTCTTATTAGGAAATGTTTCTTAGTTTGATAAGGTTTTTACTAAGTACTCACTATATAATGGGGTTTAGAGCTCTTATATTATCATTACGCTTTTATCAATCAATAAAATTTCTCTTTGAGAATTCTCTTTAGTTTTCCTTTTGCCTCCTCTTTGCGTCAATTGGTTTCAGAGTGTAAGGTTTGTGATGGCCTAAAAAGACGTAGATAAAAGTAGCTAACTTCATGATGTAGATCAAGAGTTGAAGGCCTCTATAGAGGCAGTCATTCAGAGCCTACTTCTTCCAATTCAACAACAACTCGATGATGATGTGCAACGTTTGGAAATATTGGAGGTTGGTGGCAGCAGAATGGTTGTTCCTGATGATGTAGGAATCAGTTACAGGTGTAGTCATTGACCCATCCAAGTTTGACAACCCTTTTAAACTATTTATTCAGACCAATTATTAGAAATTGAAGTTGATTATAGCGGATCTGAATACTACAACCAACATGATCAACTTTGCAACCCGATGAGGATTCAATATTTTGGAAGCCAAAATCTTGGCTTTAATGAACCACGAATTAATGTGGATCTACTTGTATTCCATGAAGGGGTTCATTCAGAGGATGACTACGGCGACGTGGTTGACCTTCCAAAGGTTGAAGAGAACTAGGCGCCGTTCCATATGGTTTATTAACTGATTCTGATGTTGCAAAGAGAGAAGTATAGTCGATATTGAAGATATCACTTTGCAGTAATACAGAGAAGTTTGGGTTCCAAGTTGAGGTGTCTCGACTTATGGATATTATTATCAACTCTCTTTACAGTAACACAGACATTTTCCTGAGGGATTTGATATCTAACGCATCTAACATGGTAAATAAGATTATATTCCTTTCCCTTACTGATAAGGAGGTTTTGGGTGAAGGTGCCAATACCAAGCTCGAAGTCAAGATTAAATTAGACAAAGAAAAGAAGCTTCTTTTAATTTGTGACCGAGGTATAGGTATGATGAAGGAAGATTTGATCAAGAACTTGGGAACCATAGCGAAGTTAGGAACTTCTGCTTTTATGGAGAAAATGTAGACAAGTGGAGACCTCAATCTCATTGCACACTTTGGAGTTGGGTTCTATTTTGTTTATCTCATTGCTGACTATGTTGAAGTTTTAGCAAACATAATGATGACAAATAATATGTATGGGAGTCAAAGGATGATGGAACGTTTGCAATATCTGAGGACACATGGAATGAACCATTGGGATGTGGAACTGAGATTAGACTACATCTTAGGGATGAAGTCAGAAAGTCCTTAGAGCGGAGCAAATTGAAGGGTTTGGTAAAGAGATAATTTGAATTCATCAACTTCCCAATATTTGTGGGATAGTAAAGAGGTTGATGTAGAGGTTCCTACAAATGAGGACGAGTTAAGTGATGAAGAGGAAATAACCACTTTTAAGGAAGAAAAGGAATCTAAGAAGAGCAAGGATGACGAAGATAAAGAGGAGAAACACAAGACAAAAACCGTGAAGGAGACCAAATATAGATGGGAACTTCTGAATGATGTTAAGGCTATTTGGACGAATCCAAAGGAGGTTATTGAAGAAGAGTACACAAATTTTTATAAAGCTCTAGAAAAAGACTTTATTGATGAGAAACCTATTGCTTGGAGTCATTTTAATGTAAAAGGTGATGTAGAGTTCAAGGTTGTATTTTTTCTCCCACCAAAGGCACCTCCTGATCTCATTGAAAGCTACTAAAACAATAACAAATCCAATTTAAAGTTATATGTTAGATGTGTGTTCATTTATGATGAGTTTGATGAACTTCTGCCTAAATATTTGAACCATTTTAACGGGTCTTATTGATTCTGACACTTTACCACTCAATGAATCATGAGAAATGCTTCAACAACACAACAACATTATCTAGATATTCCTCAAGGAAAAGTCATTTCCAAAGTAAGGGGGCGGGGAGGGACAATGATGTAGGGAAATGTTAAATATTACGTTTCTTATAATTCCTATTGTGATTAGAATTCTTTTTAATGTATAATTTCTATTTATTAGGTTTCTTGTTAGGAGATGAAATTCTATTTCAACTATAATTTCTATTTATTAGGTTTCTTGTTATGAGATAGAATTCTATTTCAAGAATAATTTCTATTTATTAGTTTTCTTATTAGGAAAGGTTTATTAGTTAGATAAGGTTTTTACCAAGTATCTCATTATATAAAGGGGTTTAGAGCTCCCATATTATCATCAAGTTTTTATCAATCAATAAAATTTCTCTTTGAGAATTCTTTTTAGTTTTCCTTTTGCTTCCGCTTTACATCAAAATGGATCCTCCAATGCTTCATCAAGCATACACCCTTACACGTAAGTAGGAAGCTGTAGGAGCAGATAGCATCCCAGTGTACTTTGGAAAATGAGTTAAATCTGAAGGCCTAATATGGGGAGGGACAATACCCATATACAAAAGGATAAGCCACAAAACGACGACTCCATTGAAACCCCCTTTAGAGATCTGGTTATTACCCATGTTGGGGAACCAAAAGAGCAGTAATAGGCCCAACAACTATAGAAACTCACAAGGGACAAGAACTACAAATGTTGAGGAGTTTGACGAAAAGCAGGCTGAGGTTTTATTCTTCTGGTGTGATGAGAAGTACTCCCTGGGGCATCGTTAGAAGAAGAAACAATTTCAGCTATATATGGTGGAAGATGGCAAAACCATCAAACAGGAACCAACGAGCGAGGAGTCAAAAGATAAAGCATCCTTTAATCCCAACATCTCACTAAAAGCAATGTAGGGATTAAAAGACTAGGTGGAATACAAACAACTAAGAATCTTAGGGAGTCACCAAATGAAGCCCCTACACATCATCATTGATAGTGGGAGTAACTATAATTTTTCGGGTGAAAAAGTGAAAAAAGGGAATGTGGAGGTAATGGATATAACCTATGTGAGTATTACTGTAGAAGGTGGCTTAAAATTGAGTTGTAAACAAGTGTGCATAAATTTCATGTGGAAAATGCAAGGGCTATTGTTTTCCACGGACATATTGATTATCAATTTAGGAGGCTTCAACATGGTTTTGGGGATTCAGTGGTTGATCATGCTCAACAAGGTATTGTGCAACTTCAAAATTACACCATAGAATTTCGGTGGAAGAGCAAGACGATAAGGATAACGAGAAACCTAGAAGAGCAAGCATGGGAGGCATTAGGTAAGAACCTTCATAAACTAATTAGAAATTTAAGTAGAAGTACTCTATTCGTGTTGTACCTATCATATCCCGTAGAATTCCACATGTAACAACTTATGTTAGAAGGTGATTCTTATACCCGGGAAGAGATTGAAAGTTTTTTAGTGGAGTTTGGAGAAGTTTTTAAGGAATCGAAGCAACTACTCCCAAAAAAAGCTCGTGATCATACCATCCCTCTCAAGCCTAGAGTAGAGATTATAAACATAAGGACTTATTAGTACTCTAGAGAATAGAAGGATGTCATCGAGAAATCAGTGCAACATTGATGGAGCAAGGCTTCATTCTTAAGAGCGTCAATCCTTACACGTCTTCTATAATCCTCATCAAAAAGGACAAAACCTGGAGAATGTGCATTGGTTACCGAGAATTAAACAAATACACTGTCAAGAGCATGTTTCTAATTCTGTTAATAGAGGAGTTAATGGAAGAATTGAGGGGCTCAAGTTGGTATTCAAAGTTCGACTTAAGGTCTGGGTATCACCAGATCCGAATGAAGGAAGAAGATGCGCAAAAAATTGCCTTTCAAACACATGAAAGCTAGTGTGAATCTTTGGTGATACCCTTCGGGCTCACGAATGATACTTCCACCTTTCAGAGCCTTATAAACCAAAATTTTAAACTTTATCTGCTTAAATTTGTTCTTTTCTTCTTTGATGACCGTTTTATTGATAGTAACAATTTCCAATAACATATAGAGCATTTGAGACAGATTTTAGGATTGTTGCAATAGCAACAACTATTCATCATGGGAAGCAAGTGTACTTTTGGAGCAAGACAAGTAGATTATCTCAAACATCTAATTTTGAAGGAAAGAGTATTCATATATATTTGAAAGGTGAAAACCATCCAATAATGGCCTCAACCCTAAACACTTACGGAACTTTGAGGATTTTTAGGATTAATGGGATACTACAAAAGATTTATAAAAAACTATAGAATTGTTATGAAGCCATTAAATGCATTATTAAAGAAGCAAGAGGCAGGAAGGTGGGAATGGAAAGAGCACTAATAGGAGACGTTTGAACAACTCAAAATAAAATTAATGGAGGCACTTATCCTAACATTACTCGATATCATAAAGCCCTTCATAATTGAGGCAGATGCATGTGATAAAAGGATAGGGGTTGTGCTTTAACAAGATGGGCGTCCCTTGGAGTTTTTAAGCAAAGCACTAGCACCAAAGCGCTAGAGACTCTCCACTTATAAGAAGGAATTTTTGTCCATCATTGAAGTAGTGAACAATGGCGTCACTATCTAAATGGGAGGTTCTTCAGGGTGCAGACAAACAATCATATTTTGAAATACCTCCTGGAGTAGTGAATCTCGACCCATTTTTAGAAAAATTGGCTTCTCAAATTGATTGGTTACGAATTCGAAGTAATATATAGGAGTGGGAAAGAAAATCTAACCACAGACGCCCTAGCTAGAATCTCAATTCAACAGTTTTTAATGATGTCAGTATCTCACTTATAGGCATCATTACTGGAAGAGATCTACAAAGGCTAGAAGAAGGATACCACTATAAAAGACCTTATAAGGAAACTGGAAAAACAAGAGACGCCCTCTAGAAATTATGAATGGAAGGAGGGATTGTGAAGATGGAAAGGAAAAATGGTGGCAAGTTGCGATAAGGAACTTCAAAGGAAAATTATAACATTTCCACAAGATAACCCTCAAGAGGGACACTCAGGTGTAACAACGAAGATTAAGAAGATACATAACTTATTCCATTGGAAGCAGAGGTGCATTAAGGGTGTTGGTGAGAAATAACCATAGAATTCATAGAGGGATTACCACCTTTCAGAGGGAAATCATCCATAGTAGTGGATCAATTCAACAAACAAGCACACTTCATGGCCATCAGAAACCTATACATAGCTCAAGATATTGCACAGGTATTCATAGGTGTGATTTGCATCAAGTTTTAGCGTTTAATTTGTTATGTATTAAGTGTTAATTTGAGTGTTTAGTATATGTTTGAGTTAGAATTGTATTAGTTTGTGTTTAAGTGTTTTTATAGGTTAGTATAAGTCTTTGAGCTTAAATGTTATGTTTTTGAGGTACCTTGATATGT
>JAOQMS010002063.1:0-17553 GCA_027563885.1 Erythroxylum longipes
ATTTTAAGTTAGTTTTTGTAAAACAAGGCTTTAGTTGCATTTTGAGCAATTCTACTTTGTGTAAATTACGTATTTTTAGACTATGACGTATTATGGATTGAAATTCCCATTAAAGCTTTGTAAAACTCTTATATTTTGATGATAATGAAATATTATTGTGTTTTTTTTCATGACTCTCTAAGTTTGTAGATTGCATTTTCAAGCATTCATAAGGGAAAAAGTTTATGTTCTATCTTCTAGGGCAAATCTGTATAAATATAGGCTGAATTAGACAGAGTTGTCTTCTTGCAAGTTGTAGATCTTTTTCTTAGCTTTCCAACGATATAAAGTTTGGAATTTTTAGACTTCGTACACAAAATATATAGGCACCAAACAAGGCACCAGACGAAGCATCAAACGAAGCATAGGCACTAGATGAAGCTTCAGACGAAGCACCAGAGAAAACACCAGACGAAGCGTCAGATGAAGCGATTTTGACCCTCTAGATGGCAAAATTTTTGTTCAAGATCTGCATAAAAGTTGAAGATCTTGAAGCCCTTTTCAAAACCGTCCTAAAAATCCCACAATCCGATATCTCTAGTGAAAGTTATGCCAATTGTCCCAAGATAGGTACAATATGATTGAGGACATAATCGTGGTTGACTCTTTTGGCAATAACTTCATCTTCTGACCTCCAAATGAAGTGATTATTGAACCAATAGATTCCTAACCCATTTTTATATCCCTCTAAAAACATTGGTAGCCTTTGAGGTTGATTTGAAAAAGATTAATGGAAAGCAAGGGAGGGAATCGATTGGAGGAGCATGACTTAGTTATGGCATACTTTGGCTTTTAAGTAGCATATCTTGATTTGTATAATAGGAAACTTTTGGGATGTTATCACAATGAAGATGAACCAATGATGGCTAATGAGAGTTCATGGAAATAACCCTACAGGGTAATACACACGCTCACGTTTTATGACATTTGGATAGTTGGGCTCTGGAAACGGGGTCCAGCATCTTATGGTATCAGAGAGATTAGGTTTAGGTCTAGGATGGGGGCTAGGTTTAGCAATATCCTAGGCTTTGAATGAGTAGTTTTTAAAAATATGAAATGAACATGCATTGTTTTTAAATGAACCTCATGCATTGTTTTGTATTGTTTTACATGATTTGAATTTTTTTTGAAGCATGAACTAAAAGTTTTTTTTTAATTTTTTAAATTGAAGGAGTGTATATGCCACCTTAAAAAAGAACTCAAGGAGCTCTGACTCGATCTGGCTCTCACCGAGGATGTACAGATAAATCGTGTGTCCCGCAAGACACGGGGACACACTGTGCTCCTGATTCTGAGGCACCTAGTGTGTAGCATGAAATGCCACCACCTCCTCCTCTTATACCTAATATGGATTTGCGGTTCTTTCAAGCCTTTGCTCAAGCTTTTACATATGCCATGGGCTAAGGGTCACAAGTTCCGATGCCAGCTCTGGTGGAGAGGAGTGGGCAGTATGATAAGCTTTGCAAGTATAGAGCTGTAGATTTTAATGGTACTACTAATCCGGAAGAGGCTAAAGCATGGTTGAAGAGGACTGAGAGAGTCCTACTTCAGATGAAGTGCTCTGATGAAGAGAAATTGGATTATCTAGTGGGCTTGCTACAAGGGGATGCACTGCATTGTGGGAATCAGTGCCCCATAGTCAGGTTATGCCTCTGGTGTTATCATAGAGAGATTTTGTGGAAGTTTTCAAGAAGAAGTACCTCTCTAGGGTTTATGTACAAGAGAAGTCCAGAGAGTTTCTGAATCTCACACAGAGGGATATAAGTGTGAGTGAGTTTGAGCTGAAGTTCACTCAGCTTTCCAGATATGTGACCAATATTGTGGCAAATGAGGAGGACAAATGCCGCAAGTTTGAGGGAGGACTTCATTTGGGGATCAAGGAGAAGGTTTTGATCCATAACTTCTGTGACTACCAGCAATTAGTAGATGTTGCACTTCAGGCCGAGTAACTGGAGAATATCAAGTATGAAGTGAAGAAGAAGAGGAAGAACTGGGAGCAGTTTTCCAAGAAGGGAATGAGTGCTCCAGTGCCTAAGAGGAGTACAAGGAGTTTCCACACTCAGAGTGAGGTGGGAAGTAATGCCACTACTAAGAACAAGAAATCAAGGGCAGCTTTGGCACAAACCTCAACTGTGGGAGGTAATAGCAGGGTAGAGAGGAGAAGGTACATGAACCCTCAATGTGAGCATTGTGGGAAGTTTCAAAAAGGAGAGCGCTTCAAGTTACTTGGAACATGTTTTCAATGCAGGGAGAAGGGACACATGATCAGGGAATGTCCCCAGATGACAAGGTGAGAGGGGTCGCAGTTGCAAGCCCCAAAGAGAGCAAAAATAGTGGGAACCAAGCCAATCACTGAGGTGGGCAGTTATAGGGCAGCAAGGAAGGCTATCCCTCCAAAAAGGCCAAGGGGTCAGGCACAAGCTAGGATATTTTCCATGACAAGAAAGGAGGCTACAACCGCTCCTGATGTTGTCACGGGTATCGCTCAGTTATTTAATTCTGAAGTATATGTCTTAATTGATTCTGGCACCACTCATTCATTTGTTTCTGCAAGCATGACATTATATGGTGTGAATTTGGTGCCATTGGAAGATCCATTGATTGTTAGCACTTCTTTAGGGAGGAAGGTGATAATAAGTCAAGTGTGTAGAGATTGTTAACTGGTTATTGAGGGTGCAAGACTAGTAGTAAACTTATTGCCGCTAGAGCTAAAGGGTCTAGATGTTATACTGGGTATGGATTCCATGGAGAAATATTGTGCAAAGTTAGACTGTAGTCTCAAAGAGGTAGATTTTGACTTTGGCAATAGAGAGAAGGTGACTTTCAGATGAGACAGAAGAATGTCATTACCTAGAATGATTTCAGCTTTGTTAGCTGACAGGATGATGAAAAAGGGGTGTGAAGCCTTCTTGGCACATGTTGTGGATACTGATGTGAATGAAAGGAAGTTACAAGATTTTCTGATTGTGAGGGAGTTTCCCAACGTGTTTCTAGAAGACTTAACTGGTTTGCCACCAGTGAGGGAAATTGAGTTTGCCATTGACTTGATTCCCAGTAACACATCTATTTCTATACCACCGTATAGAATGGCTCCAGCTGAATTAAAGGGGCTCAAGGAACAGTTGGAAGAGCTATTAGAGAGAGGGTATATAAGGCTAAGTTCGTCGCCATAGGAAGTGCCTATTCTATTTGTTAAGAAGAAGGATAGGACATGGCATATGTGTATTGATTATCGGAGACTTAATAAGGTGAGCATTAAGAACAAGTATCCACTTCCACGAATCGATGATTTGTTTGACCAGTTGCAAGGTGCAAAGGTCTTCTCCAAAATTGATCTCAGGATAGGCTATCGTTAGCTTAGAATCAGAGAGTCTGATGTGAACAAGACAACTTTTAAGACCCATTATGGGCATTATGAGTTCCTAGTCATGCCGTTTGGATTGACTAATGCTCTGACTGCATTCATGGATCTTATGAATAAGGTCTTCAAGTAGTATCTCGATCAGTTTTTCATAGTGTTTATCGATGACATTATAGTTTATTCCAAGAATGAAGAGGAATATGAAAAACATCTCTGGATAGTGTTGCAAACACTGAGGGAGAGGGAACTTTATGCCAAATTTAGCAAATGTGAATTTTGGCTTTACAAGGCGATCTTTCTTGGGCATGTGATCTCGAAAGATGGACTAAATATTGATCCAAGAAAAATTGAAGCAGTGGTGAAGTGGCATGCACTAAAGACAGTTGCAGAAGTTAGGAGCTTTCTAGGTCTGGCAAGATATTATAGGAGGTTTGTTGAAGGATTCTCCATGATAGCTACTCCAATGACCAAGTTATTAAGGAAAAATCAGAGGTTTATCTGGAGTGATGAATGTCAGAAAATCTTTAAGGAGCTTAAGCATAGATTGACAACTGCTCCAATTCTGACTTTGCCTATGGGAGATGAGGGTTATACAGTTTACAGTGATGCTTCAAGGAAGGGTTTGGGTTGTGTGTTGATGCAGGGATACAAAGTAATAGCTTATGCCTTACGGCAATTAAATCCATATGAGTTTAATTATCCGACCCATGATCTGGAATTGGCAACAGTAATTTTTGCCCTGAAGATTTGGAGACACTATTTGTATGGAGTTCAAACGAGGATTTTTACAGATCATAAAAGTCTCAAGTACTTATTGAGCCAGAAAGAGTTAAATTTAAGACAGAGAAAGTGGTTAGAGTTGCTTAAGGATTATGACTTGTTGATTGAGTACCACCCAGGAAAGGCAAATATGGTGGCGGATGCCTTGAGTAGGAAATCCACTATAGCCTATGCTCAGATCGTTTATTTGTTGTTATTCACAGAGATGGCTAAGCTAAAGATAAGTTTGACACAGAAGGATCCTGATTGCATTATGACAAATTTCAGAGTGAGACCCATACTCAGGGAGAAAGTTAAGGAGTTGGAAGCACAAGATACAGAATTAAACAAAATTCGAGAAGAAATTCAAAATGGTAAGAAATCCAAAGTGGTCGTGAGGGATGATAGACTTATGGTTATAGACAACCGACTCTGTATTCCAAAAGTCTGGGAGGTAAAGGATGAGATACTCGACTTGGCACATAATGTGCCTTATGCTATGCACCCAGGTAACACCAGAATGTACAAAGATTTGAAAGAGCATTTCTGGTGGAAAGACATGAAGAGGGATGTAGCAGAATATCCAAGTAAGTGTCTAGTGTGTCAGCAAGTCAAAGCTGAACACCAGTCACCTTCAGGCAAGGTAAAGCCATTGTCTATTCTTGAGTCGAAGTGGCAAAGGGTGACTATGAATTTTCAGATAGGTTTGCCTAAGACCAGTAGCAAGCATGATGCTATATTGGTTATTGTTGATTGTTTGACGAAGTCGGCACATTTTTTGGCAATTAAACAGACTGATTCTCTGTATGTACTAGCAAAGAGGTATATTGATGAGATAGTGAGATTGCATGGGATTCCAGATTCTATAGTTTCTGACAGAGATCCTCGATTTACTTCGAGATTCTGGGGAAGCTTACAGGAGGCTTTGGGAACTAAGTTGAATTTTAGCACTGCTTTTCACCTCCAGACAGATGGTCAATCTGAGAGGACCATTCGAACCCTTAAGGGAATGCTTAGGGCATGTGTGATGGATTTCAAAAGAGCCTGGGATAAGCATTTGCCATTGGTCGAATTTGCTTACAATAATTTATACCATTCGAGCATTCAGATGGCTCTTTATGAAGCACTGTGTGGGAGGAGATGTAGAACTCCTATATGTTGGGATGAAGAAGGAGAAAGGAGATTAGTGGGACCAAAGTTACTTCAAATGACAGTTGACATGGTCAATTTAATTAAGCAGAGGCTTAAAGTAGCACAAGATAGAATGAAGTCGGTCCTTATGAGATTCTTGAGAGAATTGGACCACTAGCCTATAGGTTGACACTGCCACCAAAATTATCACAGATACATGATGTCTTCCATGTTTCCATATTAAGAAGGTAATGATCGAATCCCTCTCACATCATTCAGACCACTGAGGTCCAGTTGAGAGATGATCTGACTTATGAGAAGACTCCAGTGGAGATTTTGGATACTAAGGAAAAGGTCCTCAGGATCAAGACAGTTCAGCTAGTCAAAGTCCTGTGGAGAAACCATTTTGTGGAAAAGGCCACGTAGGAGCCCTTGGAAGCCATGAAAGAGAAGTATCAACACCTCTTCGAAGGTTCAGGTAAGAATTTCGAGGACGAAATTCTTTTAAGAGGGGGAGAAATGTTGGCCCCGATTTTTTTTAATTATTTAAGCATGATTTGAATGAATTATGAGGTTTTGATAAATTAAGTTTTTCGAGTTAATTATTATTTTAATGTTAGTAGGATTTTTATTACATGGTTCAGTTGTATTAAAGTAGTAAGAAGGTTGAAGGGTATTTTTGGAAGATCACTTAAGCTTAAAAGAGCAAAAGCTTATAAGGAGGGGTAAAATGGACTTTTTGGGCTCATTAAGGGTAGAATTGGAAGAGTGAAAAGTGTGTCTTGTGCCTTTAATGAACAAAAACGTGATTTGAATAGAAAGAAGAAGAAAAAAACATGAAAGAGAAGAGAAGTGAGAGAGTTTCGGCTATTAGAGAGAAAAGGAAGAAGCAAGTTAGGGTTTCCAATTTTCTTAGTTTTTAAGAGTGAATTTGAGGGTGTTCAAGAAGAGAAAAAGAAAGAGGAAGATTAGAGCTTCCATTTGAGCCAACAGACTCAATAATTGGTGAAGATTCAAGGTAAGTTTATGTTAAAACTTTTGGATTTTTGGAAGGGTTTTGATTCATGAAGCTTAAGAAATGCATAGGTTTAAGTATTCTAGGATCAATTTTAGTGTATATATTTCTTTGAGTTCTCAATGGAAGTCCTATTGAATTGGGATTTTTGCCAATATTGAAGGAAATTAAGAGGAGAGCAAAAGGAGCAAGAAGTGAGGCATCTTTGAGTAATTGTTAAGCAAGGAATTCAAGGTGGGTTACATTTTTATAATTGAATAATAAGCCATTAATGTTTCTTCCAAATCAAGAAAGTAAATATTTTTCAATTGTACTATAAATGTGCAATTATTTCTCTTTGAATGCTTTCAGAAAGTGCTATATGTTTGGTATGTGAATATTGTGTGGATGATTTATGAAAAAATGAGAAAATGAATCTTTTTTGGAAATAAATAAATTACTATGTTTATGAAATCACTTTTTGGAAAAAGTGCCACTTAGGGCAACAAGTTTACAAGTTATGAAAGACGGGTTTGGTCAATTCCATTCTGTATGTCAAGTGCACTTTGACTAAAGGCTTCTCTTGTCTGCCTGTAAGTGGCATGAAGCTCCTTCAGGGACTCCCTAATGTTTACTACTACGCAAAAACCACTATATGGGATTGTGTTAGTTCGTTCTGTTCACGACTACAAAGGACTATTTCATGGGAATGTGTTAGCTTCGTTCTGTTTATGGATCTCTAAAACCATTTTGATGTGCTTATGTGTTGAAAAGTTTATTGAATGTATGATTTAGGTTGTTTATAAAGTGTTTGATAAATTAAGAATTTGGAAATATGTGTTTCATGATGCATTATGAATTTGACAATGGTTTTGCTTGTTACCGGTTATAAAATTGTTACCTACGAGCTTTAAGCTCACCCTTGCCCCCCCCCCTCTATTCTATCCCATCTTCAGGTGATGAGCAAGAGATCGAGTGATCGAGCATAAGGGCATTACTCCGGATTATGCTTATTTTGTATTTTAAGTTAGTTTTTGTAAAACAAGGCTTTAGTTGCATTTTGAGTAATTCTACTTTGTGTAAATTATGTATTTTTAGACTATGATGTATTATGGCTTGAAATTCCCATTAAAGCTTTGTAAAACTCTTATCTTTTGATGATAATGAAATAATATTGTGTTTTTACTCATGACTCTCTATGTTTGTAGATTGCATTTTCAAGCATTCATATGGGTAAAATTTTGTGTTCTATCTTCTAGGGCAAATTATATTGATTTAGGTTAAATTAGACAGAGTTGTCTTCTTGGAAGTTGTAGATCTTTTTCTTAGCTTTCCAACGATATAAAGTTTGGAATTTTTGGACTTTGGTCGTAAAAGATATATGCACCATACATAGCACTAGACGAAGCACCATACGAATCACTAGAAGAAGCGTCAACCGAAGCATAGGCACCAAACGAAGCATCAGACGAAGCACCAGATGAAGCACCAGACGAAGCATCAGATGAAGCATAGGCACCAGAGGAAGCGATTTCTAGATGGAAAATTTTTTCTTCAAAGTCTTCATGAAAGTTGTAAATCTCGAAGCCCTTTTCAAAACCATCCTAAAATGACCACAATCCGATATCTCTTTTTGCAATAACTTCATTGTTTGACCTCCAAATGAAGTGATTATTGAACCAATAGATTCCTAACCCATTTTTCTATCCGTCCAAAAACATTGGTAGCCTTTGTGGTTGATTTGAAAAAGAGTAATGGAAAGAAAGTGAGTGAATCGATTGGAGGAGCATGACATAGTTATGAGTATACTTTGGCTTTTACGCATATCTTGATCTGTATAATAGGAAACTTTGGGATGTAATGAGAATGAAGATGAACCGATGATGGATAATGAGAGTTCATGGAAATAACCCTACAGGGTAATACACACGCTCACGTTTTATGACATTCGGATAGTTGGGCTCCAGAAACGGGGTCCAGTACAACAGCTCAAAAGCTCTTAGGCTTAATGAGTATTTAGTTGGTTTTTTCAAAAAACTTAGGATGTCACTGGTCCCCTCCTAACTGGTGTGGTGTTGGAGTTTTTCTCCTCTAGTTCAATGTTAAAGTAGGTAAACCATACCTCCATTTGCCCTGTCCCCAAGTAAGACAAACCTACAATGATTTTTTATTATAGACCAATTTCTTGTTGTTTGAATTTTTATTTAATCATAGCTAACTGCTAGCAGATAAATTAAGAGTTGTTTTAGAAATAAGGTGCTTTCCTTCCCTCGAGAAATATTAGTGATATTATATTGATTTTACAAGAGCTGACGGATGAGTATCATTCTGGCAAACATATTAAAAGTTGAGCTATGAAGATAGAATCATTTAAGGCAAACGATACAATTAGCTGGGAGTATATAAAAGATTGCCTAGAGGCTATTGGATTACCTGTCAGATTTAGGATGTGGATCATGCGATGCATTCAAACGACCTCTTTAATTGTTTTAGTGAATTGGATATCATCGAGTCCCTTTATACTTGGGGGTGCCTATTACTGTAGGTAAACCCAAACTCTCTTGTTTTCTTCCATTGATTGAGAAACTGAAAGCTAGAATACTGGCTTGGCAAAATAGATTCCTATCTATAGTTACTAGAGTAGCCCATATTACATCAGTTTTGAATAGCATACATCTTCATTGGGCATATTATATGGTTATTCCTAAAAGGGTGATCAAGGAAATGGATAGAGTGCTAAAATCTTTTTTATGGTTTGGGAAAATGAATAATAGCAAATAGGCAAAAGTGAAGTGGAGTGACATAACTATTCCAAAGAAGAATGGGGGATTAGGGATCATTTTGATCAATCAAATATAGAAAGTGATGCTTTTAAAGAGGATTTGGAGATTATTTCATGATAAGGAAGCTTTGTGGGTAAAATGGGTCAATGCTTATCACATTAAAAATCGGAATGCTCAAAACGAAAGATAGGTGGTTTGGGAGGTATGATCCATTATGTGTACTATGTAAACAAGTGAATGAAAGCAAAAACCATTTGTTCTTTGAATTTAATTATAGAAAATCGGTGTGGAGCAGGATCTTAAATATGATATAACTCCCTAGCTTCAACTTTGGATGGTAGGAGACATTAAACACTATCATTAGATGCACCAAAACTAGTCATAGGAATGGTATACTCATCAAGACTTCATTTCAGGTGGTAATTTATAGCATATTGAGATAAAGGAACTAGAGACTTTACAAGAATGAGGAACAACATAAGTATGAACTTACTTAACAAACTGTCAACATGATTAGAGAGGTCATCATAGCCAATGGGAAGCAATGCTTTATTACCCAAGAAATTAGAGAAATGTGGTCAATATGATGTAAATTTTGTATCTTTTTGTATATTCATAGTAGAATAGGATCTTTAGTTTGTAAATATATGATCTTTGTATAGGATCAGGGAAAATCTAATCGGGGACTATCTTTTGCTATAGTTTAATAAATATTCTTTTTAAATTTCAAAAAAAGTGCAATTATAGGTTATAATTGCTTTTATGAACTTAAACCAGAAGAATTCGGATGAAAATGTGACATAAACCAAAGATTTGAAACATAGAAGTGATACACGACCGTGCATCAGCTCGTGCACTTCTCTCAGTCCATGTAGATTCATAGATTCTAGAGATTTTAGGTTATGCATGGTTTGATGCAAGATCATGTATCAGCCCATGCATCTCTCAAAACATAAAATTTACTATAAAAAGATGTGTTTGGAGGTAAAATGGAGGAGGATAAATACAATGACATCATAAGACTTTGAGAGGTAACTTAAGGGGCAATTTTGATCTTGAGAAGTGGAAAACACAAGGAATTCATTGAAATATCTAAGAGAATACAAAATCAAACCTTTACTTGAAAGAATATTTGATAGGAGATAAAAGGGAGATTTAAAACCATTATTTTTTATATTATTATTATCAAAACAATTGCATTAAATAAAAAAATCAAAACATGTGATGGCATAAACATAAGGTTCATATTTTTTCTATTATTGTTTGATTTTGTTTACAATCATATGTAACCAAATTCCTTTAGTGTCTAGGCAAGATGAACCTTATGTTTATGCCATAACATGTTTTGATTTTTTTTATTTAATACAATTGTTTTGATTGATCTATTACGATTCGGTTACGTGTTTAATTTATGTTCTAATAGATCCAGAATATTAGATCATAACTTGATTTTATAAAATAGAGATTGAGAAATTCTTGTAAGAATAGATCTACAGTAACTAAAAGGGGTTAATTTCAACCTAGAGATAGGATAATATAAATCCTCCGGATTAGGACTAAACCTAATAGCGAAATTCACAATTTGGTAAAGCAATCCTATAAACTCTAACCTAAGTAGTATGGTTCATAAATTTAACATTAGTTGTTATAAGACTCGAGAGAGCTATTAGCATACAATAGGAATTTTCATGGTTTAATAATCAATAAAAAAATTGCATAATAAAAGATCAACTAGTTAAAGGTTTTTAGGAGATTTCGTAGCCTAAAAATTATTTCCTGATATAAATAATTTTCTAAGTGATCCATTATTTTTTTTGCCCAATCTTGCTGCTTATTTTATTTTGTTTGCTTAAGTTTTTCTTTCTTTCATTAAAAATAATAATCAAATTCATAGATGAGATAATAAGATAATGGTAACTACTAGTATTCATCGTCTTTGTGGGATCAACCTATACTTGTCGGTACCAGCTACAACTACAACGTGCACTTACAGTTATTTCATAATTGACTAAAAAAGTTTAGGTTAACCAAGTTTTTGGCATCCTTTTTGGGAATTTTCATATTAGTAACACTTGAATGCTATTACTCTTAGTCATTTTTTATTTTATTAAAATTTATTTTTATTGATTTTATTGTCTTTTATTGTATTTAAGGCTTATTCATTTAATTATCTTTTAAACTTCTCTACTTGATCTTGAATTTGTAGTTTATTGTAGGATTTAAGATTCATTGTCATAGCCACAACTAACAATGGAAGGATGAAGTAGATGATACTATTTTGGGTGGAGCTAAAATATGTCTTTGTAATCTCTAACATCACCATATAGGTGAGAAAGCCTTCCTTATATGTTTTTAGAGGCTCAACTGATATACAGATCATGTTATGACATTGGTGGGAGTAATTTTTACAATTATAAATTTTGAGCACCACCCTATATATAGGAGCAACCGAGCATGTACAGCCAACCGTATGGTACACCATACAAGAATTTTTATAATTTAAAGTAAAGCAAATCAGACACCTATAAATGGAACAATTATGCTCCAGCTAAATACTTACAACACTAAGCACCTCTAGTTAATGAGCTAACTTTGGAGGATATAATGGTTGATGTTATTTAAGGATCAATCATAAGGTATTCGGAAATAGAGGCTTGTATATAAAATATAGTGAATCGGATGGACTAGCTGGTGAAGATATTATCTAATGAGATGTAAGGGAGTCTACCTAGTATCACGGAAATAGACACTACATAATGTGGAATGGCAATCAACCTTAGTAGTGAAAAAGATTTCCCATTAGAAGAAGAAGAGGAAGAGGAAAAGGAAGGAAGTATTACAAAAAAATTAATAGAACTCCTTATCGAAATGAAAGCTAACTAATGTAAATTTGAGAGTGAAGAAAAAGCAAGGGTTGGCTTTATGAATGGAATGACATTCCAAGAAGAGCTTCTGGAAGAAGAAGAAAAAGTCTCCATCTAAGAAGGGGAAGTAGAGGAGTGGCAGGAGGTAATTGAATAAGATGATCTAAAAGACTTTTTCTTGGAAAAAGAAGAATAAGAGTGGACAGAGGTGGTTGAGGAAGAACTAGTAGAGGAACCAAGTAAGGAAACTACTTATAAGGCATTCGTGTGAGTGAATATGAACTAAAGTTCACCCAGCTTTCAAGGTATCAGTATGAGTGAATATGAACTAAAGTTCACCCAGCTTTTAAGGTGTGCAACCAACATTGTTGAGAATGAGGAGGATAAGTTCCATAAGTTTGAGGGAGGAATTCGTTTAGGGATCAAGTAGAAAGTATTGATCCAAAAATTTTGTGACTACTAGCTGTTGGTAAATGCTACACTCCAAGCTGAGAAACTAGAGAACATAAAGTATGAAGTAAACAGGAAGAGGGAGAACCGGGAACGGTCTTCTAAGAAGGGAATGAGTGCCACCATGTCTAATAGGAGTATGAGGACTTTCCACACGCAGAGCGAAGTGGGAAGTAGTGGCTCTGCTAAGAACAAGCAAGAAAAGGCAGCTTCAGTGAAAGCCTCAACTGTAGGAAGTAACAGAAGGATGGTGGGGAGTAGGTATACAAACCGCCAATGCGAGCATTGTGGGAAGTTTCACAAAGGAGAGTGCTTTAAGTTACTTGGAGTATGTTTCTTATGCAGAGAGAAGGGACACATGGTCAAGGAATGTCCCCAAGCACCAAGGCAAGATGGGTCAGAGATGCAAGCCCCAAAGAGAGCTAAAATAATAAGGACCAAGCCAGCTACTGAGGTGGAAAGTTTTGGAGCGAAAAAGAAGGTTATTCCTCTAGGAAGAACAAAGGATCAAGCACAGGCAAGGGTGTTTGCTATGACCAGAGATGAAGCTATAGCTGCACCTGAAGTTGTTACGGGTATGGCTCAGTTATTTAATTCAGAAGTGTATTTATTGATTGATTCCAGCTCCACACATTCTTTTGTTTTTGCAAGCATGACATTACATGTGGTAATTTGGTGCCATTGGATAGTCCATTGATTGTTAGTACTCCTTTAGGGAGGAATGTGATAATAAGTCAAGTATATAGAGATTGTGAACTCTTTATTGATGGTGCTAGCTAGTAGTGGACTTAATGCCTTTAGATTTAAAGGGCCTAGATGTTATACTTGGAACAGATACCTTGGAGAAAAATCTTGCAAAGTTAGACTATAGCCTCAAAAAGGTAGAATTTGATCTTGGTAAGGGTGAGAAGGTTTTAAAGGAGACAGAAAAACACCATCACCAAGAATTATTTCAACTTTGCTAGTTGACAGGATGATAAGAAAAGGGATACATAAGGCCAAGTTCGTTACTATGGGGGTGCTAGTTCTGTTTGTTAAAAAGAAAGATGGAGCATGGTGCATGTGCATTGACTACCAGAGGCTCAACAAGGTGACCATTAAGAACAAGTATCCTCTGCCACGAATTGATGATCTGTTTGACTAGCTGCAAGGAGCAAAGCTCTTCTCAAAAATTGATCTCAAGCCAAGCTGTCATCAGGTTAGAATTAGGGAATCTAATGTACATAAGACAGCCTTTAGGAACATTATGGGCATTATGAGTTCCTAGTCATGCCATTTGGATTGAACAATGCTCCAGTTGTATTCATGGATCTCATGAATAGGGTCTTCGAGGAATATCTGGACCAATTTGTCATAGTATTTATAGATGACATTCTAGTTTATTCCAAGAGTGAAGAGGAACATAAAGAACATCTAAGGATAGTGTTGCAAACACTAAGGTAGAAGGAGCTTTATGCCAAATTCAACAAGTGTGAATTTTTGCTTCATCAGGTGATATTCTTTGGACACGTAATTTTGAAGGATGGGGTATATGTCGATCTGAGGAAAATTGAAGCAGTGGTGAAATGGCATGCACCAAAGATAGTGATAGAAGTGAGAAGCTTTCTGGGTCTGACAGGATATTATAAGAGGTTTATTAAAGGATTCTCCATGATAGCTACTCCAATGACCAAGTTATTAAGGAAAAATTAGAAGTTTATCTAAAGTGATGAATGTCAGAAGAGCTTTGAGGAGCTTAAGCATAGATTAACAAGTGCTCCAATTCTGACCTTACCTATGGGAGATGAGGGCTGTACAGTTTATAGTGATGCTTCAAGAATGGGTTTGGGTTATGTTTTAATGCAAGGAGACAAGGAAATAGCTTATGCCACACGGCAGCTAAATCCTTATGAATTGAATTACTCGACCTATGATCTAAAATTAGCAGCAATAATTTTTATATTGAAAATTTGGAGAAATTATCTGTATGGAGTTTAGACGAGGATTTTACAAATCATAAAAGTCACAAGTACTTATTGAGACAAAAGGAGTTGAATTTGAGGCAGAGAAGGTGTTTATAGTTGCTTAAGGATTATGACTTGTTGATTGAATACCATCCAGGCAAGGCAAATGTAGTGGCCGATGCCTTAAGTAGGAAATCCTCCATAACCCATGTTTAGACAATTTATCTGCCATTGTTGGAAGAGATTATTAAGCTTAGAATAAGCTTGAAACAGGAGGAACCTGATTGCATTATTGCTAATTTCAGAGTGAGACCAATACTCAGAGAGAAAGTTAAGGAGTTACAAGAACAAGATGCAGATTTGAACAAGCTCTGAGAAGAAATTAAGAATGGCAAGCAATCTGAAGTGGAAGTGAGGGATGATGGACTTATGGTTGTAGGCAATAGACTTTATATTCCGAATGTCAAGGAGGTAAAGGATGAGATACTCGACGAGGTACACAATGCACCTTATTCCATGCACCTAGGTAGCACTAGGATGTACAGAGATTTGAAAGAGCATTTCTGGTGGAAAGACATAAAGAGAGATGTAGCAGAATATGCAAGCAAGTGTTTAGTGTGTAAGCAAGTCAAGGTTGAGCACCAAACACCTTTAGGCAAGTTAAGGCTATTGTCCATTCCTGAGTGGAAGTGTCAAAGGATAACCATGGATTTTGTGATGGGTTTGCCCAAGACCCATAGTAAGCATGATGCCATATAGGTTATTATTTACCATTTGACCAAGTCAACCCATTTTCTAGTAATTAAACAGGCTGATTCTCTATATGTGCTAGCAAAGAAGTAAATTGATGAGATAGTGAGACTACATGGGATTCTAGACTCCAATGTTTTTGACAAAGATCCTCAATTTACTTCCATCCCCAAAATAGATGGTCAATCTGAGAGGACCATTCAAACCCTTTAAGGAATGCTCAGGGCATATGTGATGGATTTCAAAGGTGCTTAGGATGAGCACTTGCTATTGGTCGAATTTGCTTATAATAGTTTGTACCACTCAAGCATTTAGATGGCTCCTTATGAAGCACTATATTGAAGAAGATGTAGAACTCCTATATGCTGGGATGAAGAAGGAGAAAGGAAATTAATAAGACCATAGTTACTCCAAATGACAATTGACAAGGTCAATTTAATTAAGCAAAGGCTCAAAGTAACTCAAGATAGAATGAAGAGTTATACTGATGCACACTGAAAAGAAATGGAGTATGAAGTTAGTGAGAAAGTCTTTCTTAAGACATATCCTTAGAAAGGAGTTATGAGGTTTGGCAAGAAGGGCAAATTGAGCCCAAGATACACTTGTCCTTACGAGATTGTTGAGAGGATTGGACCACTGGCCTATAGATTGGTGTTGCCACTAGAATTATCATAGATACATGATGTCTTTCATGTTTCTATGTTAAGGAGGTATAGATCAGATCCCTCCCACATCATTCAGACAACTAAGGTTCAGTTGAGAGATGATCTAACTTATGAGGAGACTCTAGCAGAGATTCTAGACACTAAGGAAAAGGTCCTCAAGAACAAGACAATTCGACTAGTTAAAGTCTCGTGGAAACATCATTCTAAGGAAGAGGCCATGTGCGAGCCCTTGGAGGCCATGAAGGAGAAGTATCCACACCTCTTCAATGAATCAGGTAAGAATTTCGAGGACAAAATTCTTTTAAGAGGGAGAGAAATGTTCTCCCTCGAATTTTTTTAGTTGAGTTAAGCATGATTTAAATAAATAATAAGCTCATGATAGAATAATTTTTGGAGTTTAATTAATTATTACAGTGTTAGTAGGATTTTATTACACTAGCTAGTTAAATTAAAGCAGTAGGAATGTATTGAGGGCAATCGTGGCATTTCACTTAAGTATAAAAGCCATAAAGCATTAAAGGAAGGGTAAAGTGGACATTTAGCACTCATTAAAGGTATAATTGGAAGAGGAAAATGTTGTCTTGTTTATTAGATGAAGGAAAACGTGAATGAAGGGAGAGAATGAAGAGAAAAAAATGAAAAAGGAAGAAAGGTGAGAGGGTTTCATTCATGAGAGAAAAGAAAGAAGACAAAGATTAGGTTTCATCTTTTCTTAGTCTTCAAGAGTGATTTTGAGGTTACTCAAGAAGAGAAAAAGAAAGAGAAAGAGAAGAGCTTCCACCTGAGCCAAAGATCTCTTTGTTTTGTGAAGATTCAAGGTAAGCCCATTTTTAATCCTTTGGATTTTTGGAAGGGTTTTGGTTCATGAAACATAAGAAATACATGGGTTTGAGTATTCTAGAATCAATTTTTAGTGAATATGCTTTTTAGGTTCTTAATTTATATTCCTATTGAATTGGATTTTTTTCAATGTTAAAGGGAATTAAGAGAGCTAAGAGGAGGGGCATTTTTAAGCAAGGAATCTAGGTGGGTTACATGTTTATAGTTGAGTTAATGAGCCATGAGTATTTTTCCAAATCAATAGAGTTAAATGATTTCAATTGCTTTATAAATGTTGCATTTATTGCTTCTTAAATGATTTAAGTAATTGCTACATGTTTGGTACATGAATCTTGTTGATGATTTATGAAATGATGATGGAACTTTTATTTGAAATATATCATATTTATGGAAATCATATTTTCGAAATGTGCCTTTAGTGCAATATGTTTACAAGTTATGAAATTCATGTTTTTGTGGGTTTATAGTAGTCCATCATGTTATGTCACTTGCACATTGACCATGTTAAAGGCTTCTCCCGCCTGCCTACTAGTGGCATAGAGCTCCATCACAGACTCCCTCATGTTTATTGAAGATTCACAAGAACTCACGCATATTTATTGGAGATTCGCAAGAACTCCCTCATGTTTATCGGAGCTTCGCAAGAAATCCCTCATGTATATAGACTACCCAAACCATTATGAGTGCTTAAGTTGTTTATGATTTGTTAATAAGTTTGATGAATATATGATGTTGGCCCCTAGATTTTTTTTAAGTTAAGCATGATTTAAATAATTATGAGGTTTGGATAAGTGAATTTTTGAGAGTTATATTTTTTTATTTTTTTATTTATGTTTATGTTGGTAGAATTTAATTATTGGATTAGTTGAATTAAAGGTAGTAAAAATTCATAAAGGATATTTTGGGTGGTTTACTTAAGGTTAGAAGCACTAAGGCATTAAAGGAAGGGCAAGGTGGACTTTTCTCATTCATTA
>JAOQMS010002074.1:0-17551 GCA_027563885.1 Erythroxylum longipes
GGCTTATTCTCTTGGGCCTAATTTATTAGGCACTGAATAAATATATGTGGATATATTTATTGGGTTAGATTGAATTATGTTGTCGGGCTTTTATTATATGAGATATAATATAGGCCGAAACTTATTGGGCTTCCATAATCCTAAAGGGTTTAGTATTTTGATATTCTTATTCCTATTAAAATAGGATTGTCCTATTCCCACTAGGAATAGGGATAAGGCCTTCTCTATAAATAAAGGGCTTATGTCTTATTAGAAGACATACAAAAATGCTCTAGCTACCTAGCCACTCGTCTCTTTTCCCGAGAGAAAAAGTGTGCGGCAATCTAAAGTATTTTAGAACGTGCTAGCACACATTAGCCGCTGCATGGATTGTTCATCCTCATGTGGATACCGGTAGAGGACGTTCGTGATTCGCACCGTCAAGATATCTGAAAAGAATTCCAATCTGCGCACTTTAAAAGGTAATTCTGTACACTTTTTGTTGTGAAATTTCAATTAACCAAGGCATAAAACTTGAAATCTTATGGTCCATTCCGCTACACATTATGCATTCCCAAGCCATAAGTGATCCAACAGTTTTCTCACAGAAGGTGCCGAGAGACCGTACCATCGACTTGTTTTGTGCACCAAAGATGTATAGTGACTATGCCAGTAGGTTGTTTTCTCACAAAAGGTGCTTAGCAACCATGCCTACTAGTTATTTTCTCACCGAAATGCCCAACAATCGTGCCAATGGATAATTTTCTCATCAAAAGTGCCCAGCGACTATGCCAACGTGTTGTTTTCCTCACCAAATGTGCCCAACAATCATGCTAACTTGTTGTTTTGTTCACCAAAGGTGCCTAGAAATCATGCCAATGGATTGTTTTTCTCGCTAAAAGTGCCCAGTGACCATGCCAACTAGTTGGTTACTTCTGAAAGTGCCCAGTGACTGTGTCAATGGATTGTTTTGCTCTCCGAAGGTGCCTAGGGACTATGCCAACTGGTTGTTTTGCCCAGCAAAGATGTGCCCACGAACTGTTTTTCTTACCAAGATGCCCAACAACCATGCCAACGGTTTGTTTTCTCCACCAAAGATATGCCAACTGTTTTTTTTTTCACTGAAGTTGCCCAACAACCAACCTAATGCTAATGGGTTGTTTTGCCCACCAAAGAAGTTTCAATAGGCTATTTTCCCACCAAAAGTGCCCATCAACTTCATTAACTAGTTTTGCTCACTGAAAGTGCCCAACGACCAAGCCAATAGGTTATTTTGCAAAACAAAGATGTGCCAATGGGTTGTTTTCTCACTATAGGTCCCCAACGATTGTGTCAATGAGTTATTTTCCTCACAAAAGGTGCCCAGCAATCATGCAAACCAGTGGTGCCCATTGGTTATTTTGCCCACCAAAGATTTTCCCACATACTGCTTTCTTACTGAAGGTGCCTAACAACCATGCCAGTGGGTTGTTTTGCCCACCAAGGAAGTGGCAATGGACTGTTTTCTCACCAAAAGTGGCTAGTGACTATGTGATTAGGTTGTTTTGCTCACAGAAGGTGCTCAGTGACATGCCAAAATATTGTTTTCTCACCAAAGTAGCCCAACTACTATACCAATCTGCTATTTTCTCATCGAAAGAGCCCAGCGACTGTGTCAATGAACTGTTTTGCTCACCGAAAGTATATAGCAACCATACCAACTAGTTGTTTGCTCACCGAAGGTGCTGAGTGACAATTACAATAGGCTTTTTTCTAACCGAAAGTGTACAGTGACTCTATTAACGAGTTGTTTTGCTCACTGATAGTTCCTAGCAACCATGCCAACTTGTTTTGCCCACAAAAGATGTGCCAACGTATTGTTTTCTCACCGAAGGTGCCCAGGACGCATGACAACGAGTTGTTTTACACATCAAAGATGTGCAAATGGGCTATTTTCTCACTAAAAGTGCCTAGCGACTATGTGAACAAGTTGTTTTGCTGACAAAAAGTGTCGAGTGACATGCTAACTGGTTGTTTTTTCATTGAAGATACCCAACATCCATTACAATGGGCTATTTTCTCAACGAAAGTGCCAAGCGACTGTATCAATAAGTTATTTTACTCAACGAAGGTGCCTAGCGACCTTGCCAACTATTTGTTTTGAAAACCAAACTTTTATCAACGGGCTATTTTCTCCCTAAAGGTGTCTAGTGACCATGCCAACGGGTAGTTTTGCCCACCAAAGGTGCCTAATGACCATGTCAGTAGGTTATTTTCTCACAGAAGGTGCCCAGGGACCATGGCAATGAGTTGTTTTGCCCACCAAAGATGTGCAGTTACCATGCCAATGGGTTGTTTTCTCACAGTAAATGCATAGTGACTATATGAATAGGTTGTTTTTTTCACCGAAGGTACCCAAGGACCACGCCAATGAGTTATTTTTACCACCAAAGATGTGCCAAAGGGTTGTTTTCTCTCTGAAGGTGCCCAGAGACTGTGCCAACGAGTTGTTTTCCTCACCAAAGGCGCCTAGTGATCATGCCAATTGGTTGTTTGCTCACCGAATGCAACCAACAACAATGCCAATGCATTGTTTTGCTCATCGAAAGTGGTCAGCGACCATGGCAACTGGTTGTTTCGCCTACCAAAGATTTGCCCACTGACTGCTTTCTCACCGAAGGTTCCCAGCAACCATGCCAGCAGGTTGTTTTGCCCACCAATGATGTTCCAATGGGTTTTTTCTCACCAAAAGTGGCCAGCTACTATGTGATCAGGTTGTTTTGTTCGCTGAAGGTGCCCGGTGACTTGTAAACATGTTTTCTCACTGAAGGTTCCTAGCGACCATACCAATGGGCTATTTTCTCATCGAAAGTGCCTAACGATTGTGTCAATAGATTATTTTGCTCAATGAAAATACCCAGCGACCACGCCAACTGGTTGTTTTCTCATCGAAGGTGCTAAGTGATCGTTATAATGGGTTGTTTTCTCATCAAAAATGCCCAACGATTGTGTCAATGGGTCCTCACCAAAGGTGCCCACTATCATGACAACTGGTGGTTTTTCTCACCAAAGGTGCCCAACAACTACGCCAACGAGTTGTTTTGCTCATCGAAGGTGTCCAAGGACCATGCCAACTAGTTGTTCAGTAACTATGCCAGCAGGTTATTTTGCCCACCAAAGATGTGCCAATGGGTTGTTTTCTCATAGAAGGTGCCCAACAACTGTGTAAAGTGTTGTTTTGCTTTTGAAAGGTGCCGAACGACCATATCAACTAGTTGTTTTCTCACTGAAGCCTAGCAACTGTACCAATAGGCAATTTTCTCATCGAAAGTACCCAGCGACTGTGTTAACAGGTTGTTTTCCTCACTAAAGGTGCCCAACAATCATGCCAACTGGTTGTTTTGCTCATTGAATGTGCCCAGCAACTATGCCAAAGGGTTGTTTTACTTACCGAAGGTCCTAACAACCTTGCCAAGTGGTTGTTTTTCTCACCATTACAATAGGCTATTTTCTCATAGAAGGTGCCCAGTGACTGCGTAAATAGGTTGTTTTCCTTATTGAAGGTGTCGAGCAATCATGCCAACTTGTTGTTTTTCTCTCCAAAGATGCCAGCGACCTTGCCAATTAGTTGTTTGGCATACCAAAGGTGTGCCAATGGTTGTTTTCTCACCAAAGTTGCCTAGATACTATGGAATCTAGTTGTTTTACCCACCAAAGATGTGTAGTGACCATGCGAGTGGGTTGTTTTCTCATAGTAGGTGCCTAATGACTATATGAACAGGTTCTTTTGTTCACCGAAGGTACCCAATGACCATGCTAACTTGTTGTTTTGCTCACCGAAGATACCCAGCGATCGTGCCAATGAGTTGTTTTACCCACCAAAGGTGTGCCCAGTGATCATGTCAATGGGTTGTTTTGCTCACCGAAGGTAACCAATGACCATGCCAAAAGATTGTTTTGCCCACCGTAGGTATACCAACGAGATATTTGCTCACTGAAGGCTCCCAGCGATTGTGTCAATGGGTTGTTTTCTCACTAAACATGCCCAACGATAGTGTCAACAGGTTATTCTACTCACCAAAGGTGCCAAGCAACCATGCCAATGAGTTCTTTTCCCACCAAAGATGTGCTAATGTGTTGTTTTCCCACAAAAAGTGCCCAATGACAACCATACCAATAGGTTGTTTTGCCCACCAAAGATGTGCCAATGGCCAATTTTCTCACCAAAAGTACCTAGTGACTATGTCAACAGATTGTTTTCCTCACCAAAACTTTTGGCATCAACGGGTTGTTTTCCTCACCAAATGTGCCCAACGACATGCCAACATATTGTTCTCTCACCGAAGGAGCCCAACAACCGTACCAATGGGTTGTTTTCTCATCAAAACTGTCTAGTGATAGTGTCAATAGACTGTTTTCCTCACTGAAAGTGCCCAGTGACTTTGTCAACGAGTTGTTTTGCTCACAGATGGTTCCCAGTGACCATGCCACCAAAAGAGCCCAGCGACTTTATCAACGAGTTGTTTTGCTCACGGATGGTTCCCAGCCACCATGCCAGCTGGTTGTTTTGCCGACAAAAGATGTGTTGACGTAGTGCTAGTAGTGTGCCCTAAGCCAATGGTTATATGTGACTTTCGTATCGACATTCTAACTTATTATTTATATATTATGAGGTATTATTTTATATATGCATGCATATTGTTTATGTAATGTGATTTATATTACATGAATAGTATTAGGCTTATGTCATCAAGTTTGTGACTTGATAGTAAAACTATAAGTATTATAATACTATTCTAAACTATCCCTGTTCGATCATTATTGGTGGAACAATAATGAATTAAGGCTCTTATGTGTTCTGATTGATGATCACGTTTTACGGATCAAGGTTATGAGTTATCAAATATATGTTAGAAAACATATATTAGACCAACCCACAGAGAGAACATTACATGGTTTCATGTCATTGGTGATTCTCAATATGGTTTGACTTTAGTCCTTTGACCTAAAGTCGTCATGGTTTGGTTCCCTATATAAGGAATTAAGTGTTTTAACATTAGACTAAGTTATCTTTAACCAGATAATAAGTAGTGTTATGTTGGACATTAAATGAATCATGCGGAGGGATGTGAATGAGGTAGATGGGATTTGTACCTCTCTTAAATGAGAGAGATATCATTTAGGCCTCTTGATAAGTATGACTGAAGAAATACATGGCCATGCTTAAATGAATTATGAGAAGTCATCAATTTCATTTGTTATAGTTAGTCAACTTGGGAATCAAGAAACTATGATTAATGAAAGGTTGACATGTACCATGCCTCATGATTAATCTTGATATCGTGTTACAAAGGGACTAAGTTTGTAACCATGGTTACAGGTTAAATTGGATTATCAATCCTTATTTGAATTGGGTAGTCATAATGTCTTGCTAGAGGCTGCTTATGACTTATAGGCCTTGAAGTGTGATCAAGCCCATTGCCAACATCAAATGAGCCTACAGGATTGCACATAAAGAGTGATGTGATTTAGGCTTATTCTCTTGGGCCTAATTTATTAGGCACTGAATAAATATATATGGATATATTTATTGGGTTAGATTGAATTAAGTTGTTGTGCTTTTATTATATGAGATATAATATGGGCCGAAACTTATCGGGCTTCCATAATCCTAATGGATTTAGGATTATGATATTCTTATTCCTAATAGGTTTAGGATTAGGATATTCTTATTCCTTTTAAAATAGGATTGTCGTATTCTTGTTAGGAATAGGGATAAGGGCTTTTCTATAAATAGAGGGCTTATGTCTCATTAGAATACATAAGAAAAGCCCTAGCCACTTAGCCATTTGTTCCTTTTCCCAAAAGAAAAACTGTGCAGTGTTCTAAAGTGTTTTAGAATATGCTAGCACACATTAGCCACTGCCCTGATTGTTCATCCTCATGTGGATACAGGTAGAGGACATTTGTGAGCTGCAGCGTCATGATATCTGAAAAGAATCCTAATCTATGCTTTTCAAGAGGTAATTCTGTACACTTCTTGTTATGAAATTTCAGTTAACCAAGGCACAAGAATCAAAGCCCTATAGTCCATTCCACTGCGTATTGTGCATTCCCGGGCCATAAGCGATCGAACACCTTTCTCACCAAAGGTACCTAAGAAGCATGTCAACGAATTGTTTTACCCATCAAACGACTGGGCTATTTCCTCACTTAAAGTGCCTAGCAACTATATGAAAAAGTTGTTTTACTGACAGAAGGTGCTGAGTGACCATAGTAACTGGTTGTTTTGTAACTGAAGGTACGTAACAACTGTTACAATGGGTAATTTTCTCATCGAAGGTGCTAAGCGACTGTGTCAATGGGTTGTCTTGCTCAATGAAGGTGCCCCGCAACCTTGCTAACTAGCTGTTTTGCCAACCAAAGATTTGTCAACAAGCTGTTTTCTCATTGAAGGTGCACAACAACCATGTCAAAGGGTTGTTTTTCTCACCAAAGGTACCCAGTGACCATGCTAGTGGGTTGTTTTCTCATAGAAGGTGCCTAGAGACTTTGGCAACGAGTTGTTTTGCCCACCAAAGATGTGCAGTGACCATGCTAATGGGTTGTTTTCTCACAGTAGGTGCCTAGTGACTGTGTGAATAAGTTGTTTTGTTCACTGAAGGTTCCCAGCGACCATGCTAATAGGTTGTTTTTCTCACCGAAGGTGCCCAGTGACCATGCCAATGAGTTGCTTTGCCCACCAAAGGTGTGCCCAGTGATCATCTCAACAAGTTGTTTTACTCACCAAAGGTGTCTAATAACCCTGCCAGCATATTGTTTTGCTCTCCATAGGTGTGCCAACGAGCTTTTTGGTCACCGAAGGTTCCCAACAACTATGTCAATGGTTGTTTTGCTCATGCCAATGAGTTGTTTTACCCACCAAAGATTTGCCAACGTGTTGTTTTCTCGCAAAAAGTGCCCAATGATCGTGTGAATGAACTCTTTTGCCCACCGAAGGTCCCTAGTGACCATGCCAATTCGTTGTTTTACCCGACAAAGATTTGCCCACGGACTGCTTTTGTCACCGAAGGTGCTCGTCAACTATGCCAACGGGTTGTTTTGCCTACCAGAGATGTGCCAATGGTGTTTTCTTACCAAAAGTGGCCAGTGACTGTGTGATCGGGTTGTTTTGCTCACCGAAGGTGCCCAACGACCAAGCCAACAGGTTATTTTTCCCACCAAAGATGTGTCAAGGGGTTGTTTTCTCACTGAAGGTGCCCAGCGACTGTGCCAACGAGTTTTTTCCCTCACCAAAGGCACCCAGTTATCACACCAACTCGTTGTTTTGCTCACTGAATACGGCTCGCGACCATACTAATGGGTTGTTTTGCTCACCGAAGGTGCCCAGTGACCATTCCATCTAGTTGCTTTTCCCACCAAAGATTTGCCCACGGGCTGCTTTCTCATCAGATGTGCCCAGTAACCATGCCAGTGGGTTGTTTGGCCCACAATAGATGTGCTAATGGGTTGTTTTCTCACCAAAAGTGGCCAACGACTGTGCGATTGGGTTGTTTTACTCACTGAAGGTGCCCAGTGACTTGTCAACATGTTTTCTCACCGAAGGTGCCCAGAAACTATGTGAAGTGTTCTTTTGCTTACCAAAGGTGCCCTGTGACCATGTCAACTAGTTTTCTCACCGAAGGTGCCTAACAACCTTGCCACCTAGTTGTTTGCTAACCAAAGATTTGCCAACAGTCCATTTTGTCACTGAAGGTGCCCAATGACCATGTCATTAGGTTGTTTGCCCACCAAAGGTGCCCGGTGACCATGCCAGTGGGTTGTTTTCTCACAGAACGTGCCCAGAGATCTTGGCAACGAGTTGTTTTGCCCACCAAAGATGTGCAGTGGCCATACCAGTGGATTGTTTTCTCAGAGTAGGTGTCTAATGACTGTATGAACAAGTTGTTTTGTTCACCAAAGGTGCCCAGCGACCATGCTAATTAGTTGTTTTGCTTACCGAAGGTGCCTAGCGATTATGCCAATGAGTTGTTTTGCACAGCAACCAAAGGTATGCCTAGTGATTGTGTCAACAGGTTGTTTTGCTTGTTAAAAGTGCCCAGTGACCATGCCAACATATTGTTTTTCCCTCCATAGGTGTGCCAACGAGCTTTTTGCTCACCGAAGGTTCCCAACAACTATGTCAATGGTTGTTTTGCACACCAAAGATTTGCCAACGTGTTGTTTTCTTGCAAAAAGTACCCAGTGATCATGTGAATGGACTCTTTTACCCACTGAAAGTCCCTAGCGACCATAACAATTAGTTGTTTTAACCACCAAAGATTTGCCCACGGACTGCTTTCTCACCGAAGGTCTCGGCAACTATGCCAGCAGGGTTGTTTTACCTACCATAGATGTGCGAATGGGTTGTTTTCTTACCAAAAGTGACCAGGGACTGTGTGATTGGGTTGTTTTGCTCACCAAAGGTGCCCAACGACCAGGCCAACAGGTTATTTTGCCCACCAAAGATGTGTCAAGGGGTTGTTTTCTCACTAAAGGTGCCCAGTGCTGTGCTAATGAGTTTTTTCTTCACCAAAGGCACCCAGTGATCATACCAACTCGTTGTTTTGCTCACTGAATGCAGCTCACGACCATGCCAATGGGTTGTTTTGCTCATCGAAGGTGCCCAGCGACCATGCCAACTAGTTGTTTTTCCTACTAAAGATTTGCCCACGGACTGCTTTCTTATTGGATGTGCCTAGAAACCATGCCAGTGGGTTGTTTGGCCCACCGTAGATGTGCTAATGGGCTGTTTTCTCACCAAAAGTGGCCAGCGACTGTGTGATTGGGTTGTTTTGCTCACTGAAGGTGCCCAGTGACTTGTCAACACGTTTTCTCACTAAAAGTGCCCAGAAACTGTGTGAAGTGTTGTTTTGCTTACCAAGGGTGCCCTGTGACCATGTCAACTAGTTTTCTCACCGAAGTTTTAATCACCAAAGATTTGCCAATGAGTTGTTTTTTCACTAAAGGTGCCCAGTGACCACTCCAATTGGTTGTTTTGCCCATCAAAGTTGCCCAGTGATGACGGCAACTGGTTGTTTGCCCACTGAAGGCTCCCAGTAACCGTACCGATAGGCTGTTTTTCCAATGAACATACCCAGTGCCTATGTCAACGTGTTGTTTTGCTCACAAAAGGTGACCAACAACCATGCTAGCTGGTTGTTTCGCCTATCAAAGTTATGCCAATGGGTTGTTTTCTCACCGATGTTGCCCAATGACTATGCCAACAGGTTGTTTTGCCCACCACAAGTGTGCCAATAGGCTGTTTTGCTTATCAAAGGTGCCCAACAACCATGTTAGTGAGCTTTTTTCTCAATGAAAATGTCTAATGACTATGTCAAGGAGTTGTTTTGCTTACCGAAGGTGCCCAACGACCCTGTCAACTAGTTGTTTTCTCACCATAGGAGCCTAGCAACCATGCTAGCGGGTTGTTTTGCCTACCATAGATGCGCCAATGGGCTTTTTTCTCACCAAAAGTGGCTAGTGACTGTTTGGTCAAGTTGTTTTGCTCACCGAAGGTGCCAGCGACTTGTCAACATGTTTTCTCACCGAAGGTTCCCAGCGACCATACCAATGGCCTATTTTCTCATCGAAAGTGCCCAGTGACTGTGCCAACGGATTGTTTTGCTCAATGAAAGTGCCCAATGACCATGACAACAGGTTGTTTTCTCACCAAAGGTGCTGAGTGATCATTATAATAGGTTGTTTTCTCATTGAAAGTGCCCAGCGACTGTGTCAATGGGTTGTTTCCCTCACCATAGGTGCCCAAAACTCATGCCAACTAGTGGTTTTGCTCATCAAAGGTGCCCAAAAACTATGCCAACGAGTTGTTTTGCTCGTCAAAGGTATCCAAGGACTATGCTAACTGGTTGTTTTCCCATCAAAGCTGCCTAATGACTATTACAATGGGTTGTTTTCTCACCAAAATTGTTCAATGACTGTGTCAACGAGCTGTTTTCTCATCGAAAGTGCCCAGCAACTACGTCAATGGGTTGTTTTGTCTACCAAAAGTGCCTATCGCCCATGCCAACTAGTTGTTTTCCCTACCAAAGATGTGCCCACATACTATTTTCTCACCAATGGGACCCAGCAACCATGCCAGCTGGTTGTTTTGCCCGCCAAAGATGTGCCAATGGGTTGTTTTCTCATCGAAGGTGCCCAGCAACTGTGTCAAGTGTTAATTTTCTTAACGAAGGTGCCCAACGACCATGTCAACTAGTAGTTTTCTCACCGAAGGTGCCCAACAACCTTGCCAAATAATTGTTTAGTCAACCAAAGATTTGCTAACAGGTTGTTTTCTCACTGAAGGTGCCTAGTGACCATGTCAACGGGTTGTTTTCCCACCAAAGGTGCCCAGTGACCATACTAGTGGGTTGTTTTCTCACAGAAGGTGCCCGAAGATCATGGCAACGAGTTCCTTTGCCCACCAAAGATATGCAGTGACCATGCTATTGTGTTGTTTTCTCATAGTAGGTGCCTAGTGACTGTGTGAATAGGTTGTTTTGTTCACCAAAGGTGCCTAGCGACCATGCTAACTGGTTGTTTTACTCATCAAAGGTGCCCAGCGATCATGCGAATGAGTTGTTTTGCTCAAAGACCAAAGGTGTGCCCAGTGATTATGTCGATAGGTTGTTTTGCTCACCGAAGGTGCCTAGTGACAATACAAATAGATTGTTTTGCCCACCACAGGTGTGCCAACAAGCTTTTTGCTCACTGAAGGTTCCCAGCGATTGTGTCAATGGGCTATTTCTCACTAAACGTGCCTAGAGACAATGTCAACAGGTTGTTGTACTTACCAAAGGTGCCCAACAACAATGCCAACGAGTTGTTTTGCTCCCCAAAGATGTGCCAACATATTGTTTTCTCACAAAAAGTACCCAACAACCATGTCAATGGGCTCTTTTACCCACCAAAGTTCCCTATCAACCATGGCAATGGGTTGTTTTTCCCATCAAAGAGTGCTAATGGCCTATTTTCTCACTAAAAGTCTTAAGTGACTATGTCAACAGGTTGTTTTGCTTACAGAAGGTGCCCAATGACCATCCCATCTAGTTTTTTCTCACTTAAGGTACCCAATGACCATTCCAACAGGTTGTTTTAATCACCAAAGATTTGCCATCGATTTGTTTTTCACCAAAGGTACCTAATGACCACTCTAATGGGTTTTTTTGTCCATCAAAGGTGCCCAGTGATGATGGCAACTAGTTGTTTACCCACCAAAGGAGCCCAGTGACCATGCCAACAGGTTATTTTCTCAATGAATGTTCCCAGCGATTGTGTCAACGAATTGTTTTGTTCAACGAAGGTGCCCAACAATCTTGCCAATTGGTTGTTTCAACCACCAAAGATATGCCAACGGGTTGTTTTCTCACTAAAGTTTCCCAGCGACCATGTCAATGATGTGTCAATGGCTTGTTTTTTCACAGAAAGTGCCTAGAGACTGTATCAACGGATTTTTTTGCTCACCAAAGGTGACCAATGACCATCCTAACTAGTTTTTTCTCACTAAAGGTGCCCATTGACCATCCCAACAAGTTGTTTTAATCACCAAAGATTTGCCAATGGGTTGTTTTTTCACTGAAGGTGCCCAATGACCACTCCAATGGGTTGTTTTGCCCTTCAAAGTTGCCCAGTGATGATGGCAACTGGTTGTTTGCGCATTGAAGGTCCCCAGTGACTGTGTCAATAGGCTATTTTTTCAATGAGCATACCCAGTGACTACATCAATGAGTTGTTTTGCTCACCGAAGGTGACCAACAACCATCCTAGCTGATTGTTTCATCCGTCAAAGATATGCCAACGGGTTGTTTTCTCACCGATATTGCCCAATGACCATGCCAACAAGTTGTTTTACCCACCACAGGTGTGCCAACAACTTTTTGCTCAGCGAAGGTGCCCAACAACCATGCCAATGAGCTGTTTTCTCAATAAACATGCCTAGCGACTGTGTCAAGCAGTTGTTTTGTTCACTGAAGGTGCCCAATAACCATGCCAACTAGTTCTTTTGCCTACCAAACATATGCCAATAGGCTGTTTTCTCACTGAAGTTGCCCAGTGACCATGCCAATGGGTTGTCTTGCCCATTAAAGATGTGCCAATGGGTTTTCTTACCGAAAGTGTGCAGCAACTTTGTCAATGGGTTGTTTTGCTCACCTAAGTTGTCCAACGACCAAGCCAACAAGTTATTTTGCCCACCAAAGATGTGAAGGGGTTGTTTCCTCACTGAAGGTGCCTTGTGACTGTGTTAATGGGTTGTTAAACTCACCAAAGGCACCCAGCGACCATGTCAACTGGTTTTTTTGCTCATTGAATGCACCTAGGGACCATGCCAACGGTTGCTTTTCCCCTCCAAAGGTTCCCGCAGCCATGCCAACTAGTTGTTTTGCTCACCAAAGATTTGCCCACGGACTTCCTTGTCACTAAAGATGCCCAGCAACCACGCCAGCAGGTTGTTTTGCCCACTAGACATGTGCCAATGGCCTGTTTTCTCACCGAAGGTGCCCAGCAACTTTCCAACATATTTTCTCACCGAAGGTTCCCAACAATCGTACCAATGGCCTATTTTCACATCAAATGTACCCAGTGACTGTGTCAATGGATTGTTTTGTTCAATGAAAGTTCCCAGCGACCATGTCAACTGGTTGTTTTCTCACCAAATGTGTTAAGCAACTGTTATAATGGACTATATTCTCATTGAAAGTGCCTAGTGACTGTGTCAATGGGTTCTTTCCCTAACCAAAGGTGCCCAGAAATCATGCCTATTGGTGGTTTTGCTCACCGAAGGTGACTAGCAACTATGCCAACGAGTTGTCTTGCTCATTGAAGGTGTCCAAAGACCATGCTAACTAGTTGTTTTCTCGTCAAAGCTACCCAACAACTATTACAATGGGTTGTTTTCTCACCAAAATTGCTCAATGACTATGTCAACAGATTGTTCTCTCACCAAAAGTGCCCAACAACTGTGTCAACAGGTTGTTTTGTTCACCGAAAGTGCCTATCGACCGTGCCAACTGGTTGTTTTACCTACCAAAGATGTGCCAATAGGTTGTTTTCTCATTAAAGGTGCCCAGCGACTATGTGAAGTGTTGTTTTGCTTACCGAGGGTGCCCAATGACCATGTCAACTAGTTGTTTTCTCACTGAAGGTGCCCAACAACTATTCCAATAAGCAATTTTCTCATCGAAAGTGCCTCGCGACTGTGTTAACGGGTTGTTTTCATCACCAAAGATGCCCAATGATTATGCCAACTAGTTGTTTTACTCATCGAAGGCACCCAGCAACCATGCCAAAGGGTTGTTTTGCTCACTAAAGGTCCCAACGACCTTGCCAAGTGGTTGTTTTCTCATTAAAGCCGCCTAGTGATCGTTACAATAGGTTGTTTTCTCACAAAAAGGGCCTAGTGACTGCATAAATGGATTGTTTTCCTCCCAGAAGGTGCCCACGATCAAGCCAACTGGTTGTTTTGCTCACCAAAGGTGCCAGCAACCTTGCCAATTAGTTGTTTTGCCTACCAAAGATGTGCCAACGGATGTTTGTTTACTGAAGGTGCCCAACAACCATGCCAATGAGTTGTTTTACCTACCAAAGATGTGCCAATGGGTTGTTTTCATACCGAAAGTGCCTAGTGATAGTGTCAATGGATTGTTTTGCTCAATGAAAATGCCCAGCAACTGCCAACTGGCTGTTTTCTCATCGAAGGTGCTGAATGCCGGTTACAATGGATTGTTTATTCATCAAAAGTGCCCAGTGAATGTGTCAATTGGTGGTTTTCCTCACCAAAGGTGACCAGCAATCATGCCAACTGGTGGTTTTGCTCATCGAAATTGCTCAATGATTGTGTCAATAGGCTATTTTTTCACTAAAAATGTCCAACGACTGTGTCAATAGGTTGTTTTACTCAATGAAGGCGCCCAACGACCTTGCCAACTAGTTGTTTTTCCAACCAAAGATTTGTCAATGAGCTATTTTCTCACTGAAGGTGCCCAGTGACCATGTCAATGGGTTGTTTTGACCACCAAAGGTGCCCAGTGACCATGCTGGTGGGTTGTTTTCTCATAGAAGGTGACTAGAAACTATGAAAATGAGTGGTTTTTCCCATTAAAGATGTGCAGTGACCATACCAGTAGGTTGTTTTGTGACAGTAGGTGCCTAGTAACTATGTCAATAGATTGTTTTCTTCACTGAAGGTACTTGTGCTAACGTGTTGTTTTGCTTACCAAAGGTGCTCAGTGATCATGCCAATGAGTTCTTTGCCCACAAAAGGTGGGCCTAGTGATCGTGTCAATAAGTTGTTTTGATCACCGAAGGTGCTTAATGACCATGCCAATAGATTGTTTTTCCCACCACAAGTGTACCAATGAGTTTTTTGCTCACTGAAGGTTCCCAGCGACTATGTCAATGGGCTATTTTCTCACTAAAAGTGCCCAGCGATAGTGTCAATAGGTTGTTCTACTCACCAAAGGTACCCAACGACCATGCCAACAAGGTGTTTTGCCCACTAAAGATGTGCCTAAATGTTGTTTTCTTCCAAAAAGTGCCCAACGATCGTGTCAATGGGCTTTTTTCTCACTAAACATGCCCAGCGATAGTGTCAATAGGTTGTTCTACTCACCAAAGGTGCCCAACGACCATGCCAACGAGTTGTTTTGCCCACTAAAGATGTGCCTAAATGCTATTTTCTTCCAAAAAGTGCCCAACGACCATGTCAATGGGCTCTTTTTCTCATCGAAGGTCCCTAACGACCATGCCAATAGGTTGTTTTGCCCACCAAAGATGTGGCAATGGCCTATTTTCTCACCAAAAATGTTGAGGGACTACGTCAACAGGTTGTTTTGCTTACTGAAGGTGCCAGTGACCATCCCAACAGGTTGTTTTAATCACCAAAGATTTGCCAATGGGTTGTTTTTTCATCGAAGTTTAAGTTACCACTCCAATGAGTTATTTTGCCCATCAAAGGTGCCCATGATGATGACAAGTAGTTGTTTGCCCACCAAAGGTGCCCAGTTACCATGCCAACGGGCTATTTACTCAATGAATAAGCCCAACGACTATGTTAATGAATTGTTTTACTCACAGAAGGTGCCTAACAACCTTGCCAACTAGTTGTTTCACCCACTAAAGATATGCCAACGGGGTATTTTCTCACCGAAGTTACCCAGCGACTATGCCAATGGATTGTTTTTCCTACCAATGATGTGCCAATGGGTTGTTTTCTCACTGAAAGCACCCAGCAATTGTATCAACAGAATGTTTTGCCCACCGAAGGTCCCTAGTGATTATGTTAACAGGCTATTTTTTCAAAGAGCATGCCAAGTGACTATGTACACGAGTTGTTTTGCTCACCGAAAGTGACCAGCAACCATGCAAGCTGGTTGTTTCACCCATCAAAGATATGCCAACATGCTATTTTGCTCATCGAAGGTGCCCAGCGACTATGCCAACAAGTTGCTTTCGCAATGAACGTGCCCAAAGATTGTGTCAAGGAGTTGTTTTGCTCACCGAAGGTGTCCAACAACAATGTCAAGGAGTTGTTTTGCTCACCGAAGGTGCCCAACAACAATGCCAATTGGTTATTTTGCCTACCAAAGATATGCCAATAGGTTGTTTTCTCACCAAAGTTGTTGGACCCCGTTTTTGGAGCCCAATCATTTGAAATATCAAAAGACGTGAACATATTATCCTATAAGATTATTTCCATAAGATCTCTCTAGCAAAAACTAGTTCAGACAGCAGAATCACAAATTGACCTATTCAAAAAATTTGTAGCGGCATGCCTCTAGTTTGTTTTGAAATAATAATCGCCTCATTCGGAGCTCTACAGATCAAGATATGATTAACATACCGAAGTATGTTCAGTAAAACAACCAATTCATGCTCTTTTGGTTGTTTCCCTCACTTACTCTCCATCAATATTTTTAGAATCAACCCAAATGGACACCAAAATTTCATGGATAGGTAAAGAAATATGTTAGGAATCAACTAGTTCAAAAATCACCTCATTTGGAGATCGGGTGATGAAGTTATGGCCAAAAGAGTCAAACCTGATTATGTCCTCAATCATATTGTACCTATCTTTGGAAAATTAGTATAACATTCGCTAGAGATATTGGATTAAGGTCATCCTAGAACGGTTTCGAAGAGGACTTTGAGATCTTGAAGAAAAATTTTGTCATCTAGAGGGTCAAAATCGCTTCATCTGGTGCTGCGTCTGGTGCTTCGTCTAATGTTTCGTCTGATGCTTTGTCTGGTGCTTCGTCTAGTACCTATACTTTGTCTGATGCTTTGTCTGATGCTTCGTTTAGTACCATCGTCTGATACCTATACTTCGTCTAATGCTTCATCTGATGCTTCGTCTGGTACCTATACTTTGTCTGATGCTTCATCTGACTCTTCGTCTTATGCTTCATCTAGCACCATCGTTTGGTACTTACACTTCATCTGATGCTTCTCTGGTACCTATACTTTGTCTAATGCTTCATCTGACGCTTCGTCTTATGCTTCGTTTCGTACCATTATCTGGTAGCTATACTTCATCTGAAGCTTTGTCTGACGCTTCGTCTGATGCTTCGTCTGGTACCATCATTTGGTACCTATACTTCGTCTAATGGTCATATATTTTGCGTTTGAAGTCCAAAAATTCCAAACTTTATATTGTTGGAAAGATAAGAAAAAGATCTACAACTTTGAAGAAGAAAATTTTATCTAATTTCGCTTAGCTCAATATAGTTTTCCCCTTGAGTTCAGAATATAATTTCTACACCCATGAAAGCTTGCAAAAATGCCATATCTCTTCATATCAATTCAACTACTAAGTACTTTTGTTAAATTCTTGAATCTCACCTCAAATGATTAATCCCATACAACCTTTCCAATTTCTAACATGCTATTCTAAGTTAAGCAACAAATTTTGCAATCTCAATAAAGAAGAATATGCATATACGCATTCCACTTCCATAACCATCATACTCAATATGTAAAATAACATCATCGTACACAAAAGCAATTTCTCAAATTCTCATTCTCATTACTAAACAAAGTAAATATTTGAACAAGCTTTACTACATATCAACATACAAATCACTAACTTAAAACAAAATGCCAAGGATGCTCGTGTTTGATATGCTTATAAAGCTACCCAAAAAGTTCACTAACTTAGTATAAAAGTCTCTAACTATCTTGAAGTTTTCGATGCCTTACAAGGATTACTAACCGTCTCTTTCTGCACCTGAGAAGGGAAAAAAGGATGGGTTGAGCTACACAGCTCAGTTTCTTAAGACATCTCCTTAGAAAGGAGACATGAGGTTTGGCAAGAAAGGCAAACTAAGTCCAAGATATGAAGGTCCTTATGAAATTCTGGAGAGGATTGGATTATTAGCTTACAAGTTAGCACTGCCACTAAAATTGTCTCGAATTCATGATGTTTTTCATATTTCCATGTTAAGAAGATATAGTTCAGATCCTTCTCATATCATTCAGAACAATGAGATTGAATTGAGAGATGATCTCAGTTATGAAGAAATTCCAGTGAAGATTTTGGATACCAAGGAGAAGGTTC
>JAOQMS010002134.1:0-17547 GCA_027563885.1 Erythroxylum longipes
AATAAGCTCTCTAAGTTTATCTAGACAACCGCATTATGAATAAGAAAAATAGACCAATCTAGGCAATAATCACACAAGCTCATATTATTTAACCTATGTTATGTTATCTCTAATGATTTGGAACCATTAGTTGCTACACATGAATTGGGAGTATAACGATTACGTATTGCATTCGATTCTAGCAATGGGTTTTCATGAAAACGATTCAATAGAGCATTAAAATCATCATCATTCAATACCCAATCCAATAAACACAAGATAAAATAATCAATTCCTAATGAGATAAAGAAAAAATAAAATAATAAAAAATGCTTAACTCAGGTCGTCGACGTCGATATCACCTCCGAACCGATGTCGGGACTTCTAGCCTTCCATGGGTCTTCCAAAAAAAAAGCTTCAATCCCTGTAAAAATAACCTAGCTGAAAACCCCTAAATGCTCTTCCTCTGGGCAAGCTTCTGCTCTCTTCTATTTCACTCACTATTCGCTGATTTGACAATTTAAGTTTAATGTCCCAAGCAACTATTCACTCTTCTCTTTTTGTTCTCTTTTTCATGCCACTGTTTTTCTCTTCTTTATTTCTCTATCGCCACTCCTCTCTACTACCACTCTTTACTGTATGATTTGACGAATTAAGGTTAGTGTTTTTGGTCCACAGCTACCGTACATGCCTCTTTCCACTTAACCCTCCAAACTTATGAAACGTTTGCAGCCTGAAACGCAGACATTATCTGCGTTTTCACAGGATGTCTGCGTCAAACACAAACATGGTTTGTGTTTAACATAATTGTCTGCATAAAACATAGACTGCATTCTCCACAACATCGTAGTTTCTTGTCTACCATGCATTGCGTTTTGGTGAGCATCTGTTAAGCGTGTTTTCTCATCTGCTGCTATTTTGGAAAGGTTTTTGGCTCTCCATTAAACACAAATGACTACCTCTTTGATGCTTCTCCAATTTTTCACTTTGTTGGCTGCATTATAGACAGCCTTTCTACCTCCTAATGGCTTCAAAACTTCATGCTTTAATCTTGTATTTGTATTCTATCATTAAATCTACATGCAAAATCAATAAGAACACAAAAGAAGCAATTAAACACAAAAATAGGAATGAATTCAAATGAAATAACATATAAAAAATAGCAAAATCCATTCATATCCAATACCCCCACACTTAGATTTTGGCCATCCTTATCCAAAACATTAAAATTAAGCTCAAAGACCCGAAACATTGACTCAATTCTCTTCTTCTCTAAGACTATATAATTGTAACCAAAGATGAATGACTTTCAAAAATCATAACAAGAATTTAACATTCAATGCTTCTACTCATGATCAATCAACAAACATCATCTTCGGAAACCAAGCAATCTAATGGTAGACTCAAAAAATGTGTTTAACTAAAATATATCCACGGGTACACTCAACACCATTTATGGTCATGACAATCAACAACTTTGCATATCATTTCATTTCTCCACCACTATAATTCACATGCAAAATCATGGATCAAATGACTTTTCAAGGTTGTAATGTGAGCAACGGTAAGGTAAGATGTGTTTAGGTCAAATAGCATGAAAGCCATCAAAGCTAGTGAAACAAAAGTAACACTTATCAAAAACTGGGTACCGTCAGCTATGACGAATGCAACATTTATATTTCACAACCCAATTCAACTCTCACACACCAACCACATAAAGCATATACCAATTCGAAGGAATCACTCATACAATTTATGCCAACAATACATTGAAACCACAAGAGTGAACCTTCTAAGCCAACATCTACCTCATATTCAATATACTCAAATATCACATTTATTACAACTCTAGGAAGACGTATTAATTATAAATAACTTTGTAAATTCATATGCACTTCTTCCTTGATGCAATTATTGAAACAAAATTTTTTCATTATTTTTCTTTTTCTTTTTTCTTTTTTCTTTTTCTTTTTCTTTTTCTTTTTCTTTTTCTTTTTCGTTTTCCTTTTCTTTTTCTTTTTCTTTTTCTTTTTCTTTTTCTTTTCTCTTTTCTCTTTTCTTTATTTCTTTTCCTTTATTTTTTAACATTAAAAGAAACTATATTAACATGGAATTTCAGTGATAAGACATAAAATAACATCCCAATCATTATAGCCAATCCACATATATGTACACTCCCACAATTAGAATTTTGTACATCCACAAACTCAACAATCATAAATGTTCCACTAGCTTTATGGCTTAGGTAGGAGATTTGGTTAAGTATAAAGCATGTAATGTAGTTGAGACAAAAAGAAAGGTATAAAGCTTAAAGGGGGTTAATAAGGGAAAAATCATGTCAATAGGGTAGGTTATTTGGCTATAGTTTATGAAAAACAAACAATGCCTAATCATATCCATGTTAATGCATGTGATAAAAATGTGGTCTCGAATAGAAATTCAATGCAAAATCAGGATGTATATGTCATGAAGGTCACACATTATCAAAAGACAATAAGACTGATATGGATGTTTCAATTTAATAAGGCTCAAAATCTCACCAGCTGTGTCTACCACTAGTCACTATTCTTATAAATATAATGCATATCAACCAATCACAAGAGCAAAAGTACATGTCAAAGTCATTACGATATTCTCTAGTCAATTCATTCTCTATTCATGATTAAATAATCCTAGAAGCGATAGAAAATGAGCACATGTTTCTTTGTTTTTTTTAATCTTTCTCTCATTTTGATGGAAAACTTAAAAACAATCAAAAATAAACCAACAAAGAAACACATATGTATATAAAAAGAAATGTGAAAATGTAAAGAAAAGAAATTTACTTACCTTGGGTTGCGTCCCAAGAAGCGTCTTGGTTTAGGGTCGCTGGCTCGACTCCTTCTTCTCCTTACGTGACAAAATTATGATCTTCTGATGGTACATGCGGTTCTTCAACGTGAGGTTCTTCAGGATAGTGTCTTGGTTGATAATAATTCTCATTTAGCTCCTTCCCTATCCTTTGACTTTCAATCTCAACTGAGTCCATGCAATCAGGAAATATTTCGAACATCTCTTCACCTTTTCTTCCTTGTTTAGTTCCTTCAATCTGCTCTGTAAATGTGAAGAGTTAGTTTCAAAAATAAAATGGAACTCAGTACTTACCTCCTAGCTAAAAGATGTATCTTTTTCTTCTTCGAGCTACTCCTTAGCTTTTCTGACATAAGCAACTCTTTAAGGATTGACCTCAAAATTCTCGAGCTCCTCTTCGCTCTGTAAGGTTTCCAGGCTAATATCCATCAACTACTCCTCAGGTTGATATGGTTGCATCTCTTTGCTTTATGATGCTAGGCAGTTGATAGCCTCCATCAATTAATCCGCCTGATTTGTCAAGTTTTAGATTCTACAACTTGTTTCCTATTGAAATTGCAAAGTGTTAGCAACATACACATTAACTAATTCTTCCAAGGATGTACCTGAGTCTTGATAGGAAGCTTCTGGTATATATAGTAATTGATGTGCTTCCTGCAAACTATCATGGAAATAATTCAGCTAATTATCCCATCCATAACAAAAGTTAGGTTGATCAGTCCAAACATTGTTATAGGATCGAGAATATGAATTAAAGACAAAATTACTTCCATCCATAATTTTTTTATAAATTTTATAAAACACAAACATGAAACAAAATAAAAAAAAGATCACGAAAAAATTGAAAAGAAACCAATTACGAAAAGATATATACAAAACACCAATTAAAATCACAAATAAAAACTAAAACATCGCACTCCCCGGCAACGACGCCAAAATTAATCGGAGTGTCGTAACGCTAGTCAAAATAACATAATTAGACTACTACTGTAGCAATGGTAAGTCTAGGTCAATCCCACAGGGAGTGTTCGGTTAGCTTATGAAATAAAATAAATTGATGTTTAGGTAACAGGGGGTTTTGGATTTAATAAGAAAATAAAATAAAATAAACCTAATTAAAACAAACTAAAGAAAACATGCGAAGAATGATAAAATTGGGAAATTCGGTAAGGATCCGATTCTTTGGTTCGATCTTAACCTAAACCCTAATTAAGCATAATTCATTGATTTATTATTCTTTTATCTCTCTTAGCAATTATTGGTCGTAGATTAACAACAAGCTCTGTTAATCTCAATTTTTCCTTGGATCCTAGTTAATCACGAAGCGATCGTTAATTAACCATAACTATCAGGAAACCTAGAAAAAGCTTCCTAAGTTTATCTAGACAACTGCATTATGAATTAGAAAAATAGACCAATCTAGACAATAATCACACAAGCTCAGATTATTTAACCTATATTAAGTTATCTCTAATGATTCAGAACCATTAATCGCTACACATGAATTGAGAATACAAAGATTACATATCTCATTCGATTCTAGCGATGGGTTTTCATGAAAAATGATTCAATAGAGCATTAAAATCATCATCATTCAATACCCAATCCAATAACACAAGATAACATAATCAATTCCTAATGAGAGAAAGAAACAACAAAATAATTAAAAATGCTTAACCTGAGTTGTAAGCATTGATATCACCTCCGAACTGGTGTCGAGACTTCTAGTCTTCCATGGGTCTTCCAAAAAGAAAGTTTCAGTCCTTACAAAAGTACCCTAGCTGAAAACCCGTAGATGCTCTCCCTTTACTACAAGCTTCTGCTCTCTTCTATTTCACTTACTATTCACTGATTTGGCAATTTAAGTTTAATATCCCAAGCTACTATTCATTCTTCTATTTTTGTTCTCTCTTTCACGTCGTTATTTTTCTCCTCTCTATTTCTCTATCGCCACTCCTCTTAACTGTCGCCCTTCACTGTAGCTTAATTTGACGAATTAAGGTTGGTGTTTTTGTTCCACAGCTACTGTACACACCTCTTTCCACTTAACCCTCCAGCCTTATGAAACGTCTACATTTCTGCAGACGTTTGCATTTTTCACAGGACGTTTGCTTGAAACGCAGATGTGGCTTGTGTTTAATGCAATTGTTTGTGTAAAACACAGACTGCGTTCTCCACTGCGTCGTCGTTTCCTGTTTGTCATGCGTTGCATTTTAATGTGCGTCTATTAAGTGTGTTTTCTCATTTACTGCTATTTTGGACAGTTTTTGGCTCTCCATTAAACACAAACGACAGCCTCTTTGATGCTTCTCCAATTTTTCACTTTGTTGGTTGTATTATGGACAACCTTTCTAGCTCATAATAGCTTCAAACTTCAAGCTTTAATCTTGTATTTGTATTTTATCATTAAATCTACATGTAAAATCAATAGGAACACAAAATAAGCAGTTAAGCACAAAAAATAGGAATGAATTCAAATGAAATAACATATAAAAATATAGCAAAATCTATTAATATCAAAAAGGCAATTAAGAAGGCAAATTAAATGGAGATATAAAAGAGGGACATCTATTCACACCTATTCTTCTCTTTAGACATGTTCTTTGAAGAGGTATGAGTGACTTATTCACTTCCTTCCATTTCAACGGATATCGATGCCTAATAACATGTTTATACATTAATTAATTCCAATAATATTGTTATTACCTCTCTTTTAAAATTGATTGTGTTATTCTGAGTATAAAGTTTATGATTTATGTATGAACGATGTAAATAGGGCATGCTAGATCATTCATGTATACATTTACTACCAGAAGTATTATTACAGTTCGTAATTATTATCAATCTAATTTATAAGTAGTAGAATAATGATTTTGCATCATTACGTATAACATATCATAAGTTAACTAATCCAAACTTGTGTGATTTTTCTTATATTAACCTATTTTCCTAATTCTTAATGATGTTATTACATTAAATCTAGAGAGCCTATTTTAAATTATAATTAAAGAACTTATTTTGATTAGCTACAATCCAAGAGAAAATTAAGATTAATAGAGCTTGTTGTTAATCCATAGTTAATAATTTCAAAGAGAGGGATGAAAAAACATTGCACTTGATCATGCATGTTCATATAAGGGTTGAGATTGGACCAATAAATAGGCTTTAATCTATTCATTACTCATTGTAAATTTCATTTGTTACATTTAATTTGTTTTTAAATTTAGTTTTATTTAATTGCATAATTAAATTCATCTAAACCCTTTATCCTATCAAGCTAATTAGCTCAAGATAAAAAATTCTCTCACTCTCCCTATGGATACTTTCATTTCTCAACATTATTACAAGTTTAGTGGTAAAGATTTAGGTTTTAATTTTTGGTTTGTTCAAAATGCAACACAATTGGGTTTGTCATCCTAAGATTTCATAGACTATTTACTACAATGCTAATATTATGGTACTTCCCTATTTATAAGATTCAACCTCTTTTATTTCCTCCCCTACCTTACTAAGAATCAATATCAATACTTCATGCTTCTACTATTATTGTGCTATAGTACCTATTGTCCCTTTTACTAAATAATATTTTTATAACACTAATTTGTATTTCCTTCAACGTCTAGTTAATAGGTTTCTCTATCCCTCTAAAGCATTTGGCATTTCTCTCCTTCTATATGTTATATATACAACATCCAATAGTTGTCAAGATCACTGCTTTGTTTTTTAGTTATGTATCTATCTGCTACCATCTAGGTTAATGCTTTTAGAAAGTTTCTTTTATTGCTAGCTATTTGGAATCTATTCATTAAGCTCTCCCATATTTCATTATAAAATATTTGTTCAAAGAAAATATGGTCTTGAGTTTTTGGTTGTTCTTTACACATGAAGCATATATTCACCATCTTAACTTATCCATTATTATGATTTTCCTCTTTGCAACTAACCATAATAAGAAAGCTACTTTTGGTGGCACATCCTTATTATGTATCTCCTTTACTACTTAAAATCTTTCTCATCTTATTATAAGTATTTCAATGTAAGATTTATTGCTAAATAAACTCGAGGAATGCTTAAGCAAACTATACTAATCTTTATTGTCTTGGGTAGGTCTATATCTTAGCGGAGATAGGGCTACTTCTATAGGGACATCATTCCATTACTTCCCATTCATCTGTATTTTGACTTTGGAATTAATAAGGAAACTTTCTAATAATATAGTTATGAGGCGTAAGTTAACTAAAAGGATTGTCTCACCAGTTGTCAAATCATAATGGTGCCAATTCATTATTTCCCACCTTGCATTTAAGGTCATTTGATACACTTTCTTATAAATTAAATAGTTGAGACATAAACAAGGATGTGGATGTCCTAGCTTTGTATTTTCATATAATTTTGCCTTTCAAGATGTATATATATGTACCCATTTATCACACAATGACTACTTATTCACCATAAGTCTCTATTATCTCTTAGCAATAAATCCTTGTTACTAAAGTGTATTGAGGTGATTCCTAGCCCTAATTCACACTTTGGCTTGGAAAATTCATTCCATGCTACTTTTTCTTTGTAATGCCTATTGTGATTTCCCAACCAAAAAAATCTTATAAATTCTCTCTAAATAGTTTTAGATATCTTTTTATCAAAGAAGAGATAAGAAATCAGGTGAGTATGCATTAAGTTTAGTATAACTTTGATCAGAATTACCCTCTTTGCTTATGATATTGTTTTTTTTTCTAGCTATCTACCCTTTTCTAGATTTTTTCTAACAATGGTATACACTCTCTATAGTTTATCTTCCTTATTGAGATAGGCAATCCAACATATAAGAATCGAAGTTGCTTGAATGATATTTTAGCAATTTTAGAAAGCCATCTAGCTCTTGGGTTTGCACCAACTGATAGGAACATCCGACTCTTGTGGAAGTTAATGCTCAATCTTGATATACGTTGAAAATTTGAAGGGAAGTCATCAAGTTAATTACTTATTAGCCACGTTCCTTGGAGAAGATAATTATATCATCAATAAAAAACAAGAAAATGAACTCCAACTTCCTACATTTATTTTGAAACTTAAAGTTAGGATCCTTTTAAATATTTTTCCTTATTAAATGATTCAAAGTTTCTATATATATGATAAAAAAGATGATAATGGATTCTCCTGTTAAAGTCCCTTGCCCCTGTTAAGATTCCAATTGGTTTACCATTCAATAACACACTAAAGCAAGCTATTTCAATGTATTTTTAATCCATTTCCTAAATATTCTTAGGAATCGAACAGTTTGTAGGAGGTTTATAATATATTCCCAACTTATAAAGCCATATTCTTTGTAGAAATCCACTTTAATGGAACAAATTTTAATGGAATTTCTCCTTGAATATCCTTTGGACAATTTTTGAGTAATCAACACATTATCACTTATATCACTTATAAATCTATACTAAAAAAGACTCCTTACGTATCGCTGATTTGAGACTCAAACAATATATTCAATCTTGATATCAGAATCCTAAAGATGATTTTATAAAGGAAATTTCAACAAACAAATTGGTCTATATTCATCCAATATATTGGATTTGAGGTTTCAAGAGTTAATAAAGAAAATAAGATAGAAGAAATCATTCTTATAGGTCTTAAAATCTTAAATTTTTGTAATTGAATCTTGATGGAATCCCCCTTTTTACCTCCAAAGTTGCTCCTTTTCTTATCTGAAAATGCTCTAGTTCGACTCCTTATTATTTCTTTAATTCCTTATCCCTATCTATTCTTTTAAATACAAAACCCCAGCATTGTCATAAAAATAATCACTAATGTGAGAACCATATGGGTCTGTGTCACTCTCGTGTTAGCTTAGAATTTGATAGTTAAACCCTAATTCATACATTTGACTTGTGTTCATGTTTAACTAGTTTTCCTAAAAAATCTTGTTATCACTTCTCCAATTTGACTCTAACTTGCCTAAATTCATTTCTTTTTATTTAGACGCTAAAACAAGGCTTGTAAAGAATTTAATTGAAATTAAGTACTAAATCTAATAAAAAGCATCCAAACATAAGCATAATACTCTTAAAATCATACTAAAAATATAAAATAATTAGAATTTACCAAATTCCCCATACTTAAGTAGTTGCCTATCTTTAGGCAAATCAATTTCATCTATTATAACCTTAATAGGAGGAAACTACAAAATAAATTTAATAAATTAGTCGAATCAATCAAAACTTTTCGTTAGTCATTCAATTTCAAAGTTAAATTTTTTAAAAATTTATCTATTCACATCAAGTCATAAATCAATTCAATTCAACTCCATAATCCTTCAAACTTTAAATTTATTAACAAAATTCAACCTAATGAATAAATTGAATGTTTATAAGAAAGATGCATAAAATTTTAAACATTCATAACCTTTATTGAAAGAAAAGCAATATAGTGACTTTAAAATAAGACAAGAGCATTTAGATGCTTTTGTGAAAAAAACACCTAACCTTTTAGCATAAACGTAAATACCTTGTCATAAATACTCTTGGTTAATCAACTAGGTCACCATTTCAAATGGCTACTAGCACCACTCTTTTACTTTAACCTTTTTAATTGGTTTAGAGCCAATAAAGTGAATTTATTTAATGCTCACTTATTCATATATTTTAATTTTGCAGTGGGATACTTCATAGGTGTAAATTATAGTATGATTTTAAATGTTTTCTTAAGTGATAATCAAGTGTTTAGGACTTAGGATTTGTGTTCTTGATGGTTTTTTGTATGTTTTGTTTCATTGTTGTTGATTAAGGAAGAATGTGATCTTCATTGTATGATTTAAGGGATGTTTAACATGTTTGATGATGAGTGGAGATAATAAAATTAAAGAAAAGATGAAGAATAAGTTAGAGAACAAGATCTGCCACAATCATATATACGTGATGTATGATCATGCAAGAGGGAAAAAGGAAGCTTAGTGAAGCCTCTACATGATTGTGCATCCTATGCATGATTGTGACAGAGAGACAGTGAAGGAGTATGTGTGATCGTGCAATATGCATAATCAAGCAAATTCCAACTTTTCTAGGTCACAAAATTTTCATACGAAACACTAAAAAGAACCATAGAAGGCTTAAAAGTATAGAAAGAAAGAGAAAAACACCAAAAAGACAATCGAGCAACACAAAATAAGAGATCAAAGATCAACATCCTAAAGAACACAAGTTGCAGAATTCCAGCTCAAGGCAAAGAGGAGAAGACATCCAAAATCAATTCTTTACTCTTTTCTTTTATTTCCTTATTATTTTTTAATGTTAAGGATGACTCAACTGGGATATATAGTTACATCTATAGATTGCTAAATTCCTTTTAAGAATTAGTCTTGATTTATTTGTTAAACTTTAAATTCTTGATTTAATAAATTATGTTTGTTATGTTTATTGCTTTATATTCAATTTAAACCTTGAGATTATATTAGATCAACTGTGTTGTGTTGCACAGTGAGAGTTGGTATCCCAATAGACCTATAAAAATCAAATTAATATTCAATTAAAGAGAGATATTAATTGTTTATTAGTTACCCATAGGATTGCTTCAAATCTCATTGTATAGTTTGGAAGAGTTTTGATAGATCAAGAAGCCACAAGTTAATTTCTATCTATTTTAATTACGATAATTTGATTAGATCTTGAGAGAGGGTAATCATAATTATAGGATATCTAAGTCTAAGTAGTATTAAATCAAGAAGGTGAAGTCAAAACAAATAAGGATAGAAGTAATTCGTAGTTTTGATCATTAATTATTCAACCAATTCACTGATGCTTATTTCACTGTTTAATTATCAATTCTTTGTTTTTAGTTTATTCTTGAGTTATTTATCTTATTGTTTACCTTAAACAAAGTTTAAAAGAATTTTTGGGTGACTATTATAATCCTCGTGGGATGATATTTTTTATGTTATAAGATCTAGTCAGTATACTTGCAGTAAAAAAGTTTTTAAATTTAAAACTTCAACAAGTTTTTAGCATTGTTACTGGGGATTGTTTTATAAAATCTATTTCAATTTAAGTTACTTTGATTCAAGGATTGTAAAACTTTTCTTATGTGATTGTATGTGCATGAACATAAGATCTATAAGGATTTCAAGCAAATTAATAATCACGCAAGTTTTTGACATCACCAAGTAAGAAAGGGAGATTCGAAAAGCAAGACACCAAAAAATAATAGAGGGAACAATGGCGGAGATAAGGAATCAAGGAAAGCAACAAATAACCCTTATAAACTTTATAAGGCTAGGTTTTAATGCTATTTAATATGGAATAACAAGACCACCAGTGCAGACTAACACTTTTGAAATCAAATCGGCACTGCTAAATATGTTGTAAACTAATGTCCAATTTTATGGACTAGTCAATAAGGATCCTAATGCTGATTTGGCCGACGTTTTAGATATTTGTGACATGTTTAGATATAATGGATTATCAGAGGATGCATCCAAGACAAGGCTATTCCCATTCACACTTCAATATCGAGCAAAGGTGTAGCTGAATTCTCTCAACCTAGAAAACGTGACAATATGGGAGCAGCTAGTACAAAACAATTTGCTAATACTTCCCTTTAATAAAGATTATAAGGATCATAAAGGAGATAATAAATTTGCAGCAAAGTGAAGGGGGTATAAGGATGTCAATGGGCCAGGTTGGGCCTCGTCACTCCTGGCCCAATCCTCGAGTTGGGTAACCTGTGGCCTGACAGGTCTGAGCTGGTCAGCTCCTAACTAGCCTGTGGCCAGATGGGCTATAGACGAGCTAGGCTAGCTGGCCCATCCTTGATATATTTTTTCAAAAAACTAATTAGCCCATGTTTGTCCTTGGCTCGGTCAATCGGGGCCCAAATCAGGCTAAGCGGGTCTGGCAGGCCAAACTAAAATTAACATTTCTATGGGAGTCACTATATAAAGTGGCTGAAGGTTCACTAATGAGGAAGACCACGGATGTTGCATATGAGTTGTTGGATAAGTTTATTATTCCTTTAGATTTTGTGGTGCTAGACTTTAAAGAAGATCAAAACTATGAATTAAGTATTGGTAGACCATTTATAAATATAGGAGGATTTTTAGAGGATGTTCATGAAGGGAAACTTATTCTTCAGATTGGTGATGAACAAGTTGAGTTCCATATGAGCAAGATATTAAAGAATCTGAAGGAGGGAAACTCTTGCATAAAGATTGATATAGTTGATAAGTGTGTAAAAGACCAAGAGGAGAGCCTTAAATAAGATGGTGATGTTGAAGATGTGAAAGATGACAAAGAGCTAGAGGAGGAGGAGTTGGGTGACAAACTAAAACAAGAATCATTAGTAAGGACAGAAGTACCTATGATACCCTCCATTTAGAAACCACACATTCTACAGTTGAAAAATGATAGGGAATAAGAAAAGAGAGTGGTGGCAACAATTAAAACGATAATGAGAGAAATGGGATGGAAATTTTTAAATATAACAAGCATAAGTCCCAATATGATAATGCATAGCACCTCAATATTCAAAAGTGGAGTTGGTTAAAAAATTAGTTGAAATGGTCAAGATAGTGACCTTAAAATTTGCATGTTATGTTTTAGGCATTTTTTTAAAATTTGTGTGCATTTGCTATCTTATTTTTATGATTTTCCATTGAGTTGAATTGATGGATGTTCATGGCATGAAATGTGTCTAAGTTCTAACGCCATCACTACCACAATCTCGATAAGTATTCTTGACCTTATTTTATTCCTCTTATTTTAATTTGTTATATTTGTTATGTGTCTTTTTTTAATTATGTTTCATTTTCCATATTGAGGACAATGTATTTTTTAAGTGTGGGGGACATATATGCAATTGCATATCATTTGTGTGTGACTTTACATTTATATTGTGTTAGTTTTTTATTATGTTAACATTATGTAAATTTCTTATTACATGTTGCATTGCATATTTGTGTGAATGCGTCAATGATAGGAGAGTGAAAGGAATTAGTTTATCGATGAAGATAATCATTTAATTTATGAAGAAACATTAGCTTGTGAAGTTTGTGCTTTAAGTGTTTTTTTAGGTGAATATGCATGTTGATTAAAATATTATACTTTTTATTTAATTTTATTACACTTGTGTGGATGCACATATAATTCAATTCATTTAAATTGGAAAGCATCATTATTAGCTTTTCATGAGTGACTGACTAGGTAGAAATAATGTAGGTTAAAAAGATGTTGAATAAGTGTGTTAAACAAATTTCCTACTCTGCCGTCCCTTTTTGAAAAACAATTAGGTTAAGAATAGAGTTGGTAGCCAGCTGTGAGTTTTAATATAGTTAACTAACTGGGGGCATTAATCATAAAATGTTTTCCTTCACATCAAAAGGCTAAAATGATATTCCAACTAAGCTTTATAAAATGTAACCTAATTGAGTAACCTGTGGACACTCATGCTAAGTTGTTTTCCTTCTCTTCAAAAGACTAGGTGATTCTAAAATAAAATATAAAAATATAATGTTGTCAATAAAAGTGAACCTATTGATCTTCTTGTTAAATGTCAAAAAAAATATGTGTGAGTAATTAATGATAGCTTGCCTCTTTAATTGGTAAATAAGATTGAGTGCATGCTTACAAGTGTCACAATGTATAAATAAGGTGTCAATATTTTGGTTGATATTTTTATTTAAATAAAAGCACTTGAATATAAATGGAATTAGTGTGTTGGAAAATTTTAAGTGATTAATGTTTGTGGCTAAGTTAATTTGATCAGATTTAATGCCATTATACTATTATTGCATTGATGCATTACTCTAAGATTATGTGTGTTTTGTATTTTGTGTTTTGTTTGTTTGTGGTTTTAGTTTTGCATAGGGACAAACAAAGATTTAAGTGTGGGGAAGTTGATAAGTGTAGGTAAGTTGATAAGTGTAAATTATAATATTTTTTACACTTTAGAGTGTGTTTTTAAGTGTTTCTTAGGTGAAAATCATATGTTTAGGACTTAGCTTTATGTTCTTACTAGTGTTTTGTGTGTTTTGTTTAGTTGTTGTTGCTTAGGGCAAGAATGTGATCTTAATTATAAGATTTAGGGGATATTCAATGTGTGTAATGATGAGTGGAGACAGAAAAATTTAAAAAGAGATGGAAAAGTTGGAGAACAAGATCTAGCATGATCATACATTATGCATGTTCATGTAGGAGGCCAATCGGAAGCTTGGTAAAGTCTCTGTCACAATCTTGAATGGTGTAGGAGGATGCACAACTGTGTAACATGCACGATCATGCAAATTCTAGCTTTTTCAAGTCATGAGGTTTTTGTATTTTTGATGTTTTAAGGATAATTTTGGAATAAAAACAAAAAAAGGAAGAAAACCCAAAAAAGACAACTAGAAAACACAAAAGGAAGAAAACCCAAAAAAGACAACTAGAAAACACAAAAGAAGAGATTAAACATCTTGAATTTAGACCTATTTCTTGTACTAATTTCCTTTATAAGATCATTGCCAAGATTTTGGCAAATAGACTGAAGGAGGTTCTACATTTTCTCATTAGTGAGAATCAAGGAGCTTTTATGAGCAGCGGGGATATTGGGGATAACATTCTTCTAGTGCAGGAGCTTTTAAAAGGGTATAATCACAAAAAAAGCCCTTTAAACTGTACTATTAAAGTGGAATTACAGAAAGTTTTTGATAGTGTGAACTGGAGTTTTCTACTACAAACCATAGAGGTCATGAATTTCCCTCATAGTTTAAGAAGGTGGATTCAAGAATGCATTGCTACTGCTTCCTATGAATTATTAATAAATGGGAGCCCTACTGAGATGTTTAAAGGAAAAAAAGGGCTTAGGCAAGAGGATCCCCTTTGTCCCCTTATCTATTCCTAATATGCATAGAGGTCCTTACTCAAATGTTGAAATATAACACATCAAAAGATTCCAGATTCAGATTTCATTCAAAAAGTAAGAAACTCTCTCTAACAAGCTTATGTTTTGCACATGATCTTATCCTTCTAAGCAAGGAAAATGTTCACTCAGTCTCTATACTAATGAGTACACTCAATTCCTTTAAGGAGGTGTCGGGTCTATGTATAAATCTTCAGAAAAGTTATTTCATTCCCTCCAAAAGTGTTTATCATCTTTCAAATACTTTGTCACTAGCTACGGGAATAGAAAGCAAAGATCCTCCTCTTCTATATTTGGGAATTCCTATTTCATCCAGGAGACTAAGGTTTTATGAATGTATCCCTTTAATAGAAAAAATCCAGAAATGATTGGGTTTATAGACTAATAGAGCTATATCTTATAGAGGGAAACTTCAACTTCTGAAGTCAGTTATTATATCAATGCAAACCTACTGTTGTTCCTACCTATTTCTCTCTAAAGGGCTTATTAAATCAATTGAAAAGTTAATGAAGCAGTTTCTATTGGGGAAAGGAAATGGTGAGAAAGGAATAGCAAAATTTAGTTGTAGGACTATTTATTAACCGAGAGAAGAAGGAGGTTTAGGTTTGGAGTCAATTAGCAAGACAAATAGTCCGCTAATGATCAAGAGGATTTGGAGAATCCTAGGTGAAAAACAATCAATGTGGATCAAATGGATTAATATCTATATATTGAAAGGTGAGAGTCTTTGGGCTCTAAGAATCAAATATTGCTATACTTGGTTCTTTAACCAGATTCTAAGAATGAGGGATGAAGTTTAATATAACATAACTTGTCAAATAGGGGCAGGGGAAATAATTTCCATATAGTATGACAACTAGACAGGGTAAGGAGCTTTAATTCATAACTAGATGGCAAGAACTCTATCGGTGAGGTTCCAAAGAAAACAAAGCTCCATGAAATAGCTAGAAATGGAAGTTGGTTGCTAACATTAGATGAGATTAGACACTTTTCTATTCCACATTTTAAAAGCCATGAGGAAAGAGATAGTTACCTATGGAATAGGATTCTAGTTTAAGATATAACTATAAAGGAAGCTAAGAAGATGAGGGATGGGTCTGTTAATAGGGTAGGATGGTATCCCCTGATTTGGAACAAGGTTCTTTGACCTAGCGCTAGTTTTCTTCTCTGATTAGCTATGTTGAACAGACTCAGCACTTTGGATAGGCTGAAGTTCCTATCCTCCTCTAAAATGTGCACTCTATGTAATCTTGAGGATGAAACTAGAGATCATCTCTTTTTCGAGTGTGCTTTCTCAAAAGAGATTTGGTCTAGAATATGTACACTATGTATCCCTGGGATAAACTACTGCGGACTATCTAATATCTACTAGAATTATCTCATCTGCATACTTCTAAACATGATAGGGATATCACACTGATCTCGGTTGCTACACGTGCCCATACAATATGGAATGAGAGGAATAACATAAGGTTCAGAGAGCAATCAAATTCTCCATTCTCTCTTATAGACCTCACTATGGCTAGCATGAGGGAACAATTGATTATACATTAGTTGAACCTATACTGTAGCAAAGGAATGGCTCTCACATGGAGAGTCTAGTCCTCGATGACCTTTCCTTAACCTAGTTACTCAAAACTACTTCATCCATGCAGGGTTTCAGATCAAAACAGAGCAGAACAGTTTAGAAATTCTAGTAGTTCAGCAATTCACCTATCTACGGAAAATATTGAAGTATTAGCTTTCTGAACTTACCTAGTGGAAATGAGGGGGTTTCTCCAACAAACTTCTTTCTAGTTGCTCTATGCTTGTTAGATCACTACTATGTCCCCTTCATCAACAGATAGAAGGTTGTTTGTGAAGATTCATATTTATAAAGTAGGAGAACATACTAAGTCAAGAAGATTACCTGAGTATCTATCGTCCCCTCTGACCTTCACCGCAAAAAGGAATCCCCAGACCAGAGTCTGTAAAGATGGAAAAAAACTAAGTTATGCCCTAATTATTAAAAGACATCGCAATCTTACAGCGGAGTATGTTACCTAAACTTGAGATCTCCTTGGCGTAGTGTAATAAGTAGAAGAACTGAGACAAATTGATAGCGTCAATTACCAACGCTTCTCCATTTCCACCTCCCTCCCAAATCCAGAAACTTCTCAAGGTCTCCAAAAAGTTAGGGGTCGTTATACCCTAATTATTAAACGACCTTATTTTTCATTGTTATGTATGTCGCCGTATTGCTTTAATTTTGTTTTAGTGTCAAAATGGTCTTTCCCACATGGGAGACCCTCATGTTGTAAACATTTCCTTTTATTAATGAAATTTTAAATTCTCAAAAAAAACATCTTGAAGAGCACAAGTTGTAGAATTCTAGCGTAAGGCAAAGAAGAGAAGACATCCAAAATCCATTCTCTACTCTTTCTTTTATTTCCTTACTATTGTTTCATGTTAATGATGACTTAACTGGGATATATAGTTACATCCATAGATTGCTAAATTCTTTTAGGAATTACTCTTAATTTATTATTTAAGCTTTACATTCTTGATTTAATAAACTACAGTTGTGATGTTTATTTCTTTTTATTTTCAATTTGAATCAAGATATTAGATTGGATCATTTTTTATATTGCACAGTGAGAGCTAGTACCTCATCAGACCTATAAATATTAAATTAATAGGTAATTAAAGAGATATCTTGATTATTTATTAGTTAACTATACGATAGTTTCAAATCCAATTGTATAGTTGAGAAGAGTTTTTGTAACATCCCGTTACATATACGGCTAGAACAATTATTTGTGAGACACTTATATGACATAAGATAAATGAACATTA
>JAOQMS010002145.1:0-17546 GCA_027563885.1 Erythroxylum longipes
AGAATCTTCACAGATCATAAGAGTCTGAAGTATCTGCTTACCCAGAAGGAACTCAATCTGAGACAACGACGTTGGTTAGAACTATTTAAAGACTATGATTGTATTGTGGACTACCATTCGGGTAAGGCTAATGTTGTAGCTGATGCCTTGAGTCGAAAGACCATCTCAACATTATCACTTAAGTAGAATGGATGGAAACTAGGATCTGATGGAGCTTTGATGGCTCAATTGAAAGCAAGGCCTACTTTGAGACAGGAGATTTGTTACACCCAAAGAGTTGATGATAAGTTACAACAACTTATCTTGGCCACTCAGGAAGGTAAACAGGCTGATTTTTCTGTGCAAGGTGATGGTGAACTGTATTATAAAGATCGGATGTCTGTGCCATCTAATGATGAATTGAAGAAGAAGAAGTTGTTTGAGGCTCATAATACAGTATTTACTATGCATCCGGGTGGAAACAAGATGTATCAGGATTTAAAGCAATATTACTGGTGGTCAAGTATGAAACTGGATGTTGTGGATTATGTAGTAAAATGTCTGACATGCCAGCGGATTAAAGCTGAGCATCAGGTCCCATCTAGTTTGTTACATCCTATTTCTATTCCTCAATGGAAATGGGATAACATTACCATGGATTTTTTCACTGGACTTCCTCCCACTCAAAGGAAGCATGATGCTGTATGGGTAATTGTAGATAAGTTCACCAAATCTGCTCATTTTTTGCCTGTTCGTCCTGACTATTCTTTAGATAGGCTTGCAGATTTGTATGTAAATGAGATAGTAAGACTGCATGGTGTAGTCGATTATTTCAGATCGTGATCCTCGATTTACTTCGAGATTCTAGAAAAGTTTACAGAAAGCATTGGGTACTCAGGTTAAGTTTAGTACTGCTTTCCATCCCCAGACAGATGGACAATCTTAACGAGTTATGCAGATATTAGAAGATATGTTGTGGGGTTGTGTGTTGGAGTTTCCCGGGAGTTGGGATAATTATCTGACTCTGCTGAAGTTTGCTTACAACAACAGTTATCAGACGAGCATTGGCATGGCACCTTATGAAGCGTTGTATGGTAGGAAGTGTAGAACTCTAGTATGTTGGACTGAGTTGAGTGAAAACAAAATGATCGGGCCAGAAATTGTGAAAGATACTGAAGAAAAGATTCGGATAATTCAGCAAAGGTTAAAAGCTGCCAGTGATTGGCAGAAATCCTATGCTGACCTAAAAAGAAGAGATATTGAGTATCAGGTAGGAGATAAGGTATTCTTGAAAGTATCACCATGGAAACACATACTTCGGTTTGGGAAGAAAGGTAAGCTCAGTCCATGTTATATTGGTCCTTATGAGATTCTGAAGAGAGTTGGACCAGTAGCTTATCAATTAGCTCTTCCTGGAGAATTGGCCAAATTACATGATGTGTTTCATGTTTCTTTGTTGAGAAGATATCAGTCTGATGTTACGCATAAGATTCTTGTGTAAGAAATTCAAGTGCAACCAGATTTGTCTTATGAAGAAGGGCCAGTTTCGATATTAGCCACAGAAGTTAAACAGCTCAGGAATGAGTCAGTTCCTTTGGTAAAAGTACTCTGGCAACATCATGGACTTGAGGAAGCAACATAGTAACCGGAAGAAACCGTGGAAGCTCAGTATCCACAACTATTCGGATCAGGTAAATTTCGAGGATGAAATTTGTTAAGGACCGAAGAATTGTAATGGCCCATGTTAGGGGTTAGAATATTAAGGAATTTCAATGCATGGTATGCTTGGCATAATTGAGTTTTTGCTTATTTGTGAATATGCCTTTTTGGACTCATACCAATATTTGTACATGCATTCATTGACATTTTCAGGTACAATTAGTTTTAAAATTTCCGATTAAGATGAGATTTGTGGTTTATTAGTGATGAAAATTATTTGGAGATTATTGGTATTACTTTGGAACTTTTTTTGGGGAATGCTAGGAATTTTTCTGGGAATTTTGGGGTGTTTTGGATATTAGGGAAAAATATACAAATGGTATTATGACATGTGGCAATCTTAGATGTTGACAAAGGGTATACATGTAAGGAGCCATGTGTCACTAGGATAATAAGACACGTATGTACATGTGTTAGGAAGCCAAAAAAGAAGAAGAAGAAGAAGAAGAAACCAGATCTGTCACTTGGTTATTCTTTGGTTTTGCTTAGTTTCCCTCAACACCGAACCTTCATCATCGATTGTTGTTGTTGATTTTTAAGTTAGTGTTAACCTTTATAAACAAAACAATTTAGTCCAGCTAAGATTTTGTTTCTCAACCCTATTCTTCACCTTCACTGTCAAGAATCTGCAGAAAAATCAAGTAAGAGGTTTTTTTTAACTCTCTGAGTTCAGTGAATGATTCTGATGACGTGTTAGTGTTGGAAATGAATTCATGCATGAGTTGGATGACGTTTTATGTGGAAACATATATATGTATGGGAAGTTTATGTAGTGTGGTCTCGGTGAATGAATTCACTGAATAACTTGAGTGAGGATTTCAGGTCGTGAGTGTATAAAGATAGCAGTTAGAGTATCTAGAATTGAATATGAGATTACTAGGTGTTGGTATAATTTCAAATGTAGTAAGAATGAAAATACGCAGTAGTGAGAGAAAGCTTGTGTAAGGAATCGGTTTTTAATATCTGATTATAAACTTTGTTTTGAGCGGTGTTGAGAATGAGTTCAGATGATATAGAAGTGAAATAAAATGGTATAGGTAAGTGTACAAGTTAGTGATGAAGGATTAAGGAGAAGAGAGGAAGAAGGTGATTAAACGCAGTACAGTTCACCACGACCAACTCTCTTTAGTTCGCCACAACCAACTTGAAGGATTTCATTTTTGTGAAAGTCAGTCGCGGCCAACTCTTGAGTTTGCCGTGGCAAACTTTTAAGAATATGGCGAGGAATTTTTCTCTCTGGAAAGTTCGCCGCGGTGAAGTTTCCTGACAGCTTGAATATGCTTCAGTATTTTGGGCATAACTTTCTGAGGTGTGGCCCACGATTGTGGCCTGAGTGGGGTAAACGCACAAACACTCCAAAACGTCAACTTTTGAGGGATTTTTCAGATCTTTTCAACCTCAGAAAAACCCTAGGACTGCTTAGAACACTTTAAAGAATAAGGGGAAAAGGAGGAAAAAGCTTTTGCATTAGCCACATTTTAGAGAAAACCTAGAGAGAATTTTCAAGAGATAGAGAAAGAGAAGAAGGAAGAGAGAAGAGGAGAAGAAGCTGACTCGACGTACTTCTCAGATCAGGAGTTTTTTGACATCGCTGCCTCCTGTCTCTATTCAGATCATATTTCTTGTTTATTTTCATTTTTTATTATTGTATTGAATTGGGAATAATAGTATGATGATAGGATTTTTGAATATTGAGATGTTTTAAACTCAGCTTCGGGGTTTTATTCTTAATTTAATGAAATCTAATTGTTTTATGTTTATTGGATTTATTGTGATTAATTTATGAGATTGCATAATTCAGTAATAAACTGAGCGGGTGAATCAAATGAAAAATAATTAAATTGGGCTAACGAGAGTTAAGTTATTTAATAGAATGAGAATTTAATCAAATCGGTAATTATGTGAAGAGAGATCTTGCATAGGTTTCCAATAGTTTATTGGGCAACTTGAGATCTAATTAGGGTTTTGGATAGATTGTTAATCGAGAGACTGCAATTCCCATAATCCGATTAGGGTTAATGGTTATAGCTTGAGAGAGAGTAATCAACCTTAGGGTCGTCTAAAACTAATAATCCAGTAATTCATAATCGATTAGGTTATCATTAAAGATAGGTAAAATTCCCATTTCTCTTAATTGTTAGTTCCCTAGGTCGATTTTTGAGTGTTCATTGCAATTGCTAATTTGTTAATATTTTCATGATTGATTCTTGGATTGATTTGCTTGATTGAATTGCATTCTAGTTTTAGTTTTGTTACATTTGAATTTTTGCAATTTATTTTGGCCTTAGATTTTAGGATTAGATTATCCCTCCTCGTGGGATCGACACCTTAGTTACTACATGAACAATCTATGCGCTTGTGAATTATCGAGACTAGTCAATTAAAACTTACACATATTAAAAAACCACGATCAAGTTTTTAGCCTCGTTATCGAGGAGGCAATTAGTTTAATTCTATAGTTTAAGGCTTTTAGTTAGTTTTTAATTTTTGTTTTCATTATTTCTTTCTAATTCTGAAATCGTGCTCTTGCATAAACACAAAAGTCACGAGAAGATCGAGTCGTGCAGTTGAAACTTTAAATTTAGACATAACTCGATTATAATGATCTATTAGGAAAGCTCGAAGTGAAGAAGAAGAGGAAATCGTGAAAGCAACAATGGCCGAGGAATTTCAGTAAGATTTGGACCACGGAGAGAACCAAGGACGTCAACAACGAACCCTTATAGGCTTCATGAGACCAGGGTTCAATGAGGCTAACTAATGAGTAGCTAGGCTACCTGTACACGCAGCATCTTTTGAAATCAAACTAGCCCTCCTAAACATGCTTCAACAGAACATATAGTTTTATGGACTAAAGAATGAAGATCTTAACGCACATATAGTGAACTTCCTTGAAATCTGTGATACCTTTCTATACCATCAGATGTCGAAAGATGCAGTCAAAATTAGGCTTTTCTCTTTTACCCTTAGAGATAGAGCAAAGGCTTGGTATTATTCCCTCAACCCAACTAATGTCACAACTTGGGATCAACTAGTTCATGCCTTTTTAGATAAGTATTGTCCTTTGACCAAGACTACGAAGATCATTAAGGAGATTACTTACTTCCAACAAAGTGATAGGGAATCGATCTATGAAGTGTGGGAAAGATACAAGGATTTGCAACGAAAATGCCCACACCATAACTTACCTACAGAATTCTCGATGCAAACATTCTATAACAGAGTAACCCCACACACGAGAGGTATAATTAAAGCACCTTCAGGAGGATCATTGATGAGAAAGATGACAGATGAAGCAGAAAAGATAATATAGGAGATGGCGAGTAATAGCTGCCTATGGACGAATGAGCGGAGTAGACTGATCATAGGTTTCTAATATGAAAAAGTTTTAATATTCATAACCTCGATAATACCACAAGTATATGGGTCGTTCGTGTAGTATCTAAGGTATCAATCCTACGAAGAGGAGGAATCAGATCCGAAAATCTAATGCTTGACTCAAATCCCAATAAATCAAAATAATAAACTAACGCAAAAAATTAATCAATCAAGAAATCAATCGCAAGAATCAAATTTAGAAATTATAGACAAGACAACAATTTTGCACAACCCACTTAAGAATAAACCTAAGAACTACCAATTGAGAGAAAGAGGGTTTTAATTTGACTTTAATGAGAATCTAATTGATTATGAAATTATCGAATTACCAGGTCTAGATGGTCCTGGGGTGGTTACACTCTCTTGAGTTATAATCTTTAACCCTAATTTATAATCACTAATTTAAATTATGGAATTATAATCTCTTGATTTCCAATTAACCCAAAACCTAAATCGGTTCTGATATTAACCTACCGGAAACCTATGCTCGATCTCTTGTTACACGATTTTACCGGTTTGATTCAATTCATATCTATCAAACTACCTAACTCTTGTTAGCCTAATTTGTTGATATTCGCTCAATTCACCCTCTCAGTTTATTACCAAATTATTAAGAATAGAACTTGAATCATGAATAACTCAATAAAAACAAAATAAATTAAACTTTATTAATATCAAAGATAAAAAATCCCGAAGGTGAGTTTAGACAATATCAACATTTAATAACACTTATTCTTAATGACTATCCCAATTTTGTACATCAATAAAATATAAATAAAATCAGAAAATACAATTGGAATGAATTAGTGGAGGTAGTGACGGCGGGAAACCACCTGTTCCGGGAAGTACTTCGTGTCATGCTTCTTCTCCGTTTCTGTCTTCCTTCGTCTCCTTCCTCAGATCTCTCAATAAGCTCTCTAGGGTATTGGAATTGGCTGATGTAAAAGGGCTCCTTTCTCTGTTCTTTATGTTCCTTAAATACCTTAGAAGCCTTAGGATTCTTTCAGGGTTGAAATGGTCTGAAAAGTTCCTCGAAACTTAACGTTTTCACCTATTTTCATGTCTGCCCGATGCAGGCCACAATCGTGGCCCTACTCGCATGATCGTGGCCAGCATTTATCCCTTTCTGTCACAATTGTGGCCCAAATGCCATGATCATGGCTTGGCTCAAATCTCTTTGTCACGATCATGACCAAAGTGTCACGATTGTGGCCTGGATCCTGGTGGCTCACATCTTTTTGTCACGATCGTGGCCTTTTGTGCCATAATCGTGGGACGTGGTTTTGGGCCCAAAACTCTTCGAAACTTCTTTGTTCTTCGCCGTTGACCCTGAAACACTAACAAACACATCAAGGTATCTCAAAAACATAACATTTAAGCTCAAAAACTCATACTAACCTATACAAACACTTAAACACATAAACTAACGTAATTAAAACCTAAACACACTTAATACTCAAATTAACACTAAATACCTAACAAGTTGAACCCTAAAATATAATGCAAATCATAACTATCAACATCCCCATACTTAAACGTTTGCTTGTCCTCAAGAAAAAAAATACAATAAACACAAACAAACAAACAATGGAGTAATAATGAGGAAATGACTTCAACTTTATAAAATAAATTTAATCTTAAACACAGTCATACAAGTTATATCTAATTATTAACATGCAAAATCTTTGTTTAGGGATTTTGAACTAAATATACAAATTAATCGAGATCTAAGTGTTAATTTATTAACCTTTTTCAATTGCACATACACATTAATAATTCTTTGGGCCTTCAGACTTTGTAACTGTTCCTAAGTATATTTTTATGAAAAGTCAAGCTTATTACAAGTCCGGTAGGTTTTTATTAAGAACACACATAGCATTTTTTTCTTTTTAAATTTTATTTAAGCAAGGATTTAGTTTTTTTACTCGGAGGCAAACATTAGTGATGAATGTCGATTCGATTACTTGACTAAGTCTTTTTTATTAAACATCTTGGTTGAAACCTCATCATAGCTTTTTGACGCGAAGGCACACATTTGTGATGCGTGTCGATCCAGTTACTCAGTTATATCACATTTTTAACTGGCTACTAGCTCTATTCATAGCTCGAAGGTCAGAGGAATAGTTATTTACTTCACAATTTTTTTTATTACCTACCTTATTATTTTAGCTACCCATTTCCATAAAAAAAAATACGAGTGAAGCTACTTAAGTTGAAATGCCTTAAATTATGAATGAATGTGACAATATATAGGGTGCTAAACTTACACTAAATTCTAATGAAGCTGTATAGATATCCAAAGACACTAATTCACTAATTTTGCGAGCTAATGATTATTCATAACCTAATAGACTATGTTCAAAATTAAATAAATTTCAATCCATCTAAGGTTTTTCTAATATCTTTTGTTTTCTAAATTAGGTAAAAAAAAATTTGGGGCATAAAGTAAAGACACATCAAGAGATCTTAAAGTGAGAATGAGATATCTGAAGAGTTGAATGCTAAGAAGAGATAAAAGAACAATCATGGAGGATGTATATTATAGGGAGCAAGGGACTCTTACGGATTTCAATGAGCCTTAATTTGGTTGGGGAAATCGTCATCCTTACATGAATCCATACACTTCAGGGTGGCAGAACCACCCAGATTTCTATTGGTCCAACAATGCAAATACTCACATGGGACATCAAGACCTATTTGAATTTCAACATGATGAATCAAGTTCATGGGATTCCAAGCTAGAAAAAATCATCAATAAGCTCACGGATATGGAAGAGAACCAGAAGAGATTGGAAGAGAAGTTTGACCAAGTAGCAGAAGATCATGCCTCTTCTATTCACAATTTAAAAGTTCGAATAGGCCAGCTCTCTAGGGAATTTTGTAAGCAAAGTATGGAAAACTATCTGCATAGCATGAATGTAAATTCAATAGAGCCATGTCAGGCTATCACACTCAGAAATGGGATAGAGGTAGAAGAATCAGCGAGAAATCAAGCTAAACCTAACCTTAGAGAAGACCAAGAAATCAAAGAAGAGGATGAAGAAAATAATGCCAACCTTCCCTTTTATTCACCAGTTCTTCATTTACCATATTTGAACATCGAAAAATCTTAGGGAGATGTTTAAGAAAAGAACTCTATCTTTTGGATTGATGATGATCAAATGACATTCAATGTGAATGAAGTAATTAAGAATCTAAAGGTTAGTAGCTCATTCAGGACAATTGATGTGTTCGAATCTTCTGAAGAATAAGATGATGAACAATAGATGACAACAGACATCGAGTTTGAAGAAAGTATGGAAGTCACTGTTCGGGAAGTAGAAGAAACAGAGGAAATAAAGGTGATTAAGGAAGAAGGAGAGCAATTCACCTTCGTATAGGACAAACTATTGGATTCGATGAAAGATTTAGGGAGTTTCGTTATTTCCTATTTTAATGACATTTTGTTAAAGAGAAGGACATTGATGAAATTAATTGGCTTTTTCAACCTTATCAATATTGTCCTTCTGTTCATTTTGCAATTTGTAGCTTACTTATAGACTACAAAACTGATATTAAACGAAAAGGGAGAAAGCAAGCCCCTCAAAATTGATCCCAGCTGAGCTTAAAGGAGCTTCGAGCTACCAATGTTAAAAGAAGCGCTGCATAGGAGGCAACCCATGGAAAAGTAGTTATTTGATTGTTTTAGTTCGAATATTTGAATTATGTAGTTAGGATTATTTTCGTTTTAAATAAAATCAAGAAGGAATAGGATTTCAAAATAAAGTGGATGGACTAAGCAAGCAAGTAAAGAGGGGTAAAAAGGGCCTACAAAAAAATCAAGAAGTGAAATTGAAAAGATTGGAGAAAGAACAAAAGAGGAAAAAAAATAATGAAGTGTGGGAACGCCATGATCATGGCCTACGATTGGGCAGTAATAAGGAGGAAGCAATTTCTTAAAAATTTTGTACCACTTTAACCTTCTAACCACCTATATATTCAGTTCTAACTTCAATTTTATATTCACTTTCATTTTGAATTTATCTTTCTAGACTTCAAAGCCACAAAAGCTCTCAAATCTCTTCAAAAATTTCAGCCTTCCAATCTTCTTCCAAATTCTACCCAATTATGTAGCACATTAAATAATCAGCCTGAAGGGAGCCATATGGACGAGAACAAGTTACGGGATGTGGACAAAGAAACTACGCAGTAGACTTTGGCGCGCCTTTTCTGATCTACACAGAGGAGGAAGGTACTTATTTTCGATCCCCTAGTGCTAGACAAATTGTAGTTCCCAAGTACTTTGATTTTGACACACTCGATAGGCCAGAGTTGCGTGAGCAAATAGAAAACCTAGCTGAGAGGATCCAGTGGGTCCAATTCATACATTTGCAATTTCCTGTCTATCAGGAGCTCACACAGGAAATTTTCACTTCTTTTAAGAAACCCAAAGAATTGAGGTTTAGGTTAGGAGGATGAGCCTATGAATTAAACGTAGAAATCATGTGCGAGATGTGTGGATTCCCTGAATCCTCCATCATCGATCATCATGAATATTTTTGTCCTTTTCAATACTGAAATGAGCTTACTGGAATTGAGCAATTTCATGCCAAGAATGCTCATAACAACATCAAAAGGTCCCACGAACACTTGTTGTTGCACAAATTTATATTTCAGCTAGTTTTTGACAAAACCGAAACCAGCAAGTGTTCCACAAAGGAACTTTTTATATTGTACTGCATGGACCATAGTATTCCAGTCTGCACATCCACATATGTGCTGAATGTCATTGTTGCGAATCCGTGCAAAAGGATCAACAATTTAGGAATGGGGTATATAGTGCTTGCCATTAAAGAATATTATGGTGTGGAATAGAGTGGATTAACTGTTCATCTCCCGAAATTCCTAAACCATCACCATTTATGGCGAGCTGAGATCCTTCATTCCCACGACATGAAACTTAGGGAAATCAGCGAAAAGATACATGTCAGAATCAGGACCAGTCAGGCGAGTTCGAGCTCAGCGCCACCTCGGCAAGCAAAAGAGTCCAGTGAAGAATCTAAGGAAGAGGACGAAGTGCAAGGCTGGAAAGAAGTTCTAGATGCGATCTCTGAAACTAACAAGACACTTGCGGAAAACACCAAAATGATGAAGGAGATAGCCCGGGCATAAAAACGCTAGAGTCGGGACAGCCGTCGGATCCACAAATATTTCGAGGCTTAGGGTGTTCAATTGCCGCCTCTGATACCATCACCACCTCCATCTCCATAGGATTTATGTCTAACCCAATGTTTCCATTCACTTTTCCTTTTTTCAAATTAGTCTTCAGTTCTAATTTTTATGTTATTTTCTGTCTACTTTAATTTCTGTTTTTCTTTTTCATGCTTGGTTGTGCTCTTCTCACATTGAGGACAATGTGTTATTCAAGTGTGGGGAGGGTTATGTGTTTTACTTTTGAATGTGATTTTTGCATATTGTATGATAATTATTAGGATGCATTTTGTGAACTATCTGAATGTGTCAATGACTTAGATGGAGTGAAATTTATTTAATTTTAAACATATTTTATTAGGTTGTAAATAATCATTAGCTCGAAAAATTAGTGAATTAGGAGTCTTTGGATAAATATACAGTTTAATTAGGATTTAGTGTAAATTTAGCACCCTATAAATTGTCACATTCATTCATAATTTGAGGTCTTTTAGCTTAAGTAGTTTAACTAGTATTTTTCATGAAAATGAGTAGCTTAAACAACAAAGTAGGTAATAAAAAAGTAATTTTTGTCAAATAAATCACTATTTCGCTAGCCTTCGGGTTATGAATAGAGCTAATAGCCAGTTGAAAATGTGATATAGCCAAGTAACTGGATCGACACGTATCACAAATGTGTGCCTTCACGTCAAAAGGCTATAATGATGTTTCAACCAAGCTGTTTAATAAAAACATAACTTAGTTGAGTAACCAGATCGACATTCATTATCAATGTTTGACTCTATGTAAAAAGACTAAGTCTATGTTTAAGAATAAAAATAAAATTAAAAAATTATGTGTTTCCTTAACAAACCTACCAGACTTGTAATAAGCTTGACTTTTCATAAAAATATACTTAGGAACAGTTACAGAGTCTGAAGGACCAAAGAACTATCAATGAATGTATACAATTGAAAAGGGTAAATAAATTAACATTTAGATCTTGATTAAAATGTATATTTAGTTCAAACCCCTAGACATAGATTTTGTATATTGATGATTAGATATAACTTGTATGATTGAGTTTAAGATTAAATTTATTTTGTGAAGCCGAAGCCATTGCTTCATTATTGCATTGTGTGTTGTGTGTTTGTTGTTTTGCTTGCTTGAGGACAAACAAGCATTTAAGTGTGGGGATCTTGATAGTTGTGAGTTGTATTATGTTTTAGGGTTTAATCTGTTAGGTATTTAGTGTTAATTTGAGTGTTTAGTATGTGTTTATGTTTTAATTGTGTTAGTTTAAGTGTTTAAGTGTTTTTTATGGGTTAGTATGAGTCTTTAAGCTTAAATGTTATATTTTTAAGGTACCTTGATGTGTTTGTTAGTGTTTCACGGTAAACGGTGAAGAACGGAGAAGTTTCGAAGAGTTTCGGGCCAAAACCATGGCCCATGATCGTGGCACAATAGGCCATGATCGTGACATAAAAAGGCTAGCTGACGGGACCCAGGCCACGATCGTGTACTTTGGGCCATGATCGTGACAGAGAGCTCTGTGCCAAGCCACGATTGTGCACTTTGGGCCACAATCGTGACAAAGAGGGTTAGGCACTGGCCACTTTCGTAACAGGCAGGGCTACGATCGTTGCCTGCATCGAGCTGACACTAAAACTCAAGTTTTGCAAGACTTTTCGGACTGTTTAAACCCCGAATCAACCTTAGGGCTTCCAAAGTATAAATATAACATTAAGAGATAGACGAAGCAGCTTTTGTAAGAGCCTTTTTGCATCAGTCAATTTCAAAACCCTAGAGAGCATATCGAGAGATTTGAGGAAGGAGACGAAGGAAGAGAGACATGGAGAAGAAGCTTGCTGCGAAGTACTTCCCAAAACAGGTGATTTCCTACAGTTGCTGCCTCTACGAGTCTGTTTTGACAGTATTTTTCATTTTTATTTCAATTTTATTGATGTATAGAATTGGGATAATCGTGAGAAAAGTTGTTGTTGAACGTCGATTTTTTTCTAAACTCACCTTCAAGATTTTGATCTTTGAGATTAATGAAGTTTGATTTATTACGTTTTCATTGAGTTATTTGTGATTCAATATCTGTGCTTAATAATTTGATAATAAACTAAAAGGGTGAACCAAGTGAGTATCATTAAATTGGGCTAACAAGAGTTAGGTAGTTTGATAGATAAGAATTGAATCAAACCAATGAAATCATGTAACGAGAGATCGAGCATAGGTTTCCGGTAGGTTATTAGACAAATTGAGAACTAATTTAGGTTTTGGGTAAATTGGAAATAGAGAGATTACAATTCCATAATTTAAATTAGGGTTTATAAATTAAGGTTAAAGATTATAACTCGAGAGAGAGTAATCCACCCTAAGACCGTCTAGACCCAATAATTTGATAATTGTATAATTGATTAGATTTTCATTAATTTTGAACTAAAACCCCCTTTCTCTCAATTGGTAGTTTCTAAGTTAATTCTGGATTGGGTTGCGCAAAATTGTTGTTTTGTTTATATTTTATAAGTTCAATTCTTGATATTGATTGTTTGATTGGTTAATTTCCGCATTAGTTGTTCATTTTGATTTATTACAAAATTTAGTCAAGCCTTAGATTTTAGGATTACAATAGTCATCCTCGTGGGATCGATACCTTAGGTACTATGTGAACAACCTGTGCTTTTGTGGTATTATCGAGGTTATAAATATTAAAATCTAGCATACGTAACCTTGCGAACAACAACACTACAGGCTGAGATCAAAAACCTAACCAAGCAACTGAACAGCTTGAAAGCCACCTCTTCCTCTTCATTCAAAGCAATTCAGCACAAATTCAAGTTATGCGGACAAGAGAGCTATATCAAAAGTGATTGCTTCGTAGTGGAAAGCAACAATGTACAACAATTTAACTTCAATGGAGCATAATTTGGTTAGGGAAGTAATCATCCTTATTTGAACACATATAATCTAGATAGGTAGAACCACCCAGATTTCTGTTGTTTTAAAAATGAAAGGACTTATATAGGATATGAAGAACTATTAAGATTTTAGTAAAATGAGTCCAATTCATGGGATTCTAAATTGGACAAGCTTATAAATATGGAAGAGGGCCAGAAGAGACTAGAAGGAAAGTTCGAAGAAGTAATGGATAATCATGCCTCCTCTATTCACAACCTAGAGGTTCAAATAGGCTATCTTTGTAAAGAATTATGTAAGAGAAGTATGGAAAAATTTCTGAGCAACATGGGAGTAAATCCAACAGAGCAATGTAAGGTTATCACACTTAGGAGTGAGAAAGAGCTAGAAGAGCCAGTAGAGAGACAAGCTGAAACCCACCTTGTAGAAGACCAAGAGAATAAGAAAAAAGATGAAGAAAAGAATGTGTAACGCCAGATTTTCTGAGCCCTTTTGTATTGGTCTATACCTAGAGATACTACGGTATATTTATATATACATTATTATATATGAGTTCAAAAATGTATTTGAATCCTTTTAGTATATATGATAGTGATATATAATGTTATATGCCCTTACATAAACTTAGAGTTCATCGGTATGCGAAATCTTGAAGATTTCTGAGATATAAATTTTTAAGTGTGTAAAACCAAGTCCATTGGATGGATATGGCCATGGTGTGTGTTCTAATTCCTTAGAGGTGATTAGACATGATTTATTGACTTATTAGATACTTAGAAGGCTTAATTGGAAAAGTTGATGTACATAAGGGCTTATTTACAACCTATTAAAGTTAAGGGACTTAAATGTAATTTTTCAGTTCTTGGAGGACCAATATGTAAAATATGTAATTTTATAAGGTTAAGGGACTTAATTATAATTTAAAAAGTTCTAGGACCAAAATGAAAGTAAAAGTTTTGATCATTCTCAAATTTTGCGCTTAATTGTAAATTTAGGAAAAGTTTGAGGGTATATTGGTAATTTCACATAAACTAAGGGAAAAAAACGTAAAATCACCATATTTGGTCAAATAAGAGTCAAAATCTAGACCCTTCTCCTTGTGTGGCCATGCATCCCACCATAAAACATTAAAAACACTTTGTTTTCAATTAAAAAGAAATGAGAAGAAAGGAGAAGAAGAAGAATTTTTGGTCATCATCAAATTTTCACCATTCTTTTGATTCTCCAACCCAAACCAAGGTGTTCTAAGTTAATTTGGGGCCAAGGAACTCAAATCTATCATCATGTTTGAAAAATTCTCAAAGGATTTTAAGATATCACTAAAGAAAAGTTTAGGTAAATTTTGTCTCATCTCTCTCTACATTATTATTTTGAGTTTGGTGTTAAGATATGTTGTTCTCCACGGTTGACTGTGCATGAGACATGGTTTAGATGAATGAAATTAGTCATGGAGAAGCTTCTTTAAGTCAAAACCGAAATGCCCTCTCTTTGGTGAAAGTTGGTGACATTTTGAATATCTTTTGAAATTGATGGTTTAAATGAATTCTATGATGTTAATTGTGTATGTATAGTGTGAATTGATGATGAAAAATGAGGAAGAAGTACATTAGAAGGAGGCTTTCAAGTTTATGCGTTTAGGTATTTGATAAAATGCCTAAGTGAACTTGGCTTAGGATTTAAGGATTTTGATGGTGTGCATTGGAAAGAGGCTTTCATGTTTATTTAGAGTAAATTTGAATTTTTGCTTAGATTAATGAGTAGTGGCCTAATATGTTTGGATAAAAATGTGCTTAATTATGCTTTGAAATGTGTAAGTATTGGATCAAAGGTATTAAATGCCTTAGAAAATGCAAAAGAAAGCTTATGTTAATAATAAGGGAAGTAACCATGTGAGAAGCTTCATGGTCGAATCCTATAGCTTAAAAATTGTGATATTGTGTTTTATACACTTATGTGATGGTGTATACGTAACGCCGGACTTTCTAAACCCTTTTGCATTGCTCTGTATTGGGAGATACTACTGTATATTGACATATACATGGTTGTATATGAGTTTAAAGATGTATTTGAATCCTTTTGGTACATATGCCAGTGATATATAATGTTATATGCCCTTACATGAATTTAGAGTTCATCGGTATGCGAAATCTTGAAGATTTCTGAGATATAAATTTTTAAGTGTGTAAAACCAAGTCCATTGGATGGATATGGCCATGGTGTGTGTTCTAATTCCTTAGAGGTGATTAGACATGATTTATTGACTTATTAGATACTTAGAAGGCTTAATTGGAAAAGTTGATGTACATAAGGGCTTATTTACAACCTATTAAAGTTAAGGGACTTAAATGTAATTTTTCAATTCTTGGAGGACCAATATGTAATTTTATAAGGTTAAGGGGCTTAATTATAATTTACAAAAGTTCGAGGACCAAAATGAAAGAAAAAGTTTTGATCATTCTCAAATTTTACGCTTAAATGTAAATTTAGGAAAAGCTTAAGGGTATATTGGTAATTTCAAATAAACTAAGGGAAAAAAACGTAAAATCACCATATTTGGTCAAATAAGAGTCAAAATCTAGACCCTTGTCCTTGTGTGGCTGTGCATCCCACCATAAAACACTAAAAACACTTTGTTTTTAATTAAAAAGAAATGAGAAGAAAGGAGAAGAAGAAGAATTTTTGGTCATCATCAAATTTCCACCATTCTTTTGATTCTCCAACCCAAACCAAGGTGTTCTAAGTTAATGTGGGGCCAAGGAACTCAAATCTATCATCATATTTGAAAATTTCTCAAAGGATTTTAAGATATCACTAAAGGAAAGTTTAGGTAAATTTTGTCTCATCTCTCTCTACATTATGATTTTGAGTTTGGTGTTAAGATATGTTGTTCTCCATGCTTGACTGTGCATGGGACATGGTTTAGATGAATGAAATTAGTCATGGAGAAGCTTCTTTAAGCCAAAACCGAAATGCCCTCTCTTTGGTGAAAGTTGGTGAAATTTTGAATATCTTTTGAAATTGATGGTTTAAATGAATTTTATGATGTTAATTGTGTATGTATAGTGTGAATTGATGATGAAAAATGAGGAAGAAGTACATTAGAAGTAGGCTTTCAAGTTTATGCATTTAGGTGTTTGATAAAATGCCTAAGTGAACTTGGCTTAGGATTTAAGGATTTTGATGGTATGCATTGGAAAGAGGCTTTCATGTTTATTTAGAGTAAATTTGAATTTTTGCTTAGATTGATGAGTAGTGGCCTAATATGTTTGGATAAAAATGTGCTTAATTATGCTTTGAAATGTGTAAGTATTGGATCAAAGGCATTAAATGCCTTAGAAAATGCAAAAGAAAGCTTATGTTAATAATAAGGGAAGTAATCATGTGAGAAGCTTCATGGTTGAATCCTATGGCTTAAAAATTGTGATATTGTGTTTTATACACTTATGTGATGGAGTATACGTAACGCCGGACTTTCTGAACCCTTTTGCGTTGCTCTGTATTGGGAGATACTACTGTATATTGACATATACATGGTTGTATATGAGTTCAAAGATGTATTTGAATCCTTTTGATACGTATGCCAGTGATATATAATGTTATATGCCCTTACATGAATTTAGAGTTCATCGGTATGCGAAATCTTGGAGATTTCTGACATGTAAGCTTCTAAGTGTGTAAAATTGAGTCCATTGGATGGGTATGACCATGGTGATCGAATTAAATTTGTTTTAATGCCTTAGAGGTGGTTAGATATGATTTATAGACTTATTGGACACTTAGAAAGCTTAATTGGAAAAGTTAATGTACATAAGGACTTAATTGTAATTTTTCAATTCTTGGAGGACCAATTTGTAATTTTATAAATTTAAGGGGTTTAATTATAATTTTCAAAAGTCGGAGGACCAAAATAAAAATAAAAATTTTGGTTATTCTTATATTTTGGGCTTAATTGCAAATTTAGGATAAGTTTGGAAGGTATTATCGTAATTTCATATAACCTAAGAGTAAAAGGGTAATTTCACCATATATTGATCATCAAAATTCTAGACTCTTCTGTTGTGTGGCCATGCACTTCATTTTTATACTTAAACCATCTTGGTTTAATTAAAAGAGAGGAGCAAAAAGGAGAAGAGAGGAAAAAGAGGGAGTTTCATACATCACCAAAAATTCACCCTTATTTTTGATTTTTCAACTCAAACCAAGGTGTTCTAAGCTAATTTGGGGTCAAGGAACTCAAATCTATCATTAGATTTGAGAGATTCTCAAAGGATTTGAAGATCTCACCAAAGGAAAGTATATGTAAATTTTGTCTCATCTCTCTCTACATTAGGATTTTGAGTTTGGTGTTAAGATATGTTGCTCTCCATGCTTGAATA
>JAOQMS010002155.1:3432-43527 GCA_027563885.1 Erythroxylum longipes
TGAAGCTCTATATTTTGGTCATTTTTCGAAGATTAATTTTTACTTGTCTTCATGGAGCAAGAAGAAGAAAATTAAAAGAAGAAAAAACATGCAAAGAACGTGAGCTACATGGATTATGCATAGAAATTATCTTCAACTTGAAAGTAATGTCTTACATCATATTTGATTTTAGGTACAATTTAGAAGCAAAGAAGTTAAAGTGATTTGAAGCTCTATATTTTGGTCATTTTTCGAAGATTAATTTTTACTTGTCTTCATGGAGCAAGAAGAAGAAAATTAAAAAAAGAAAAAAAATGCAAGGAACGTGAGCTACATGAATTATGCATAAAAATTATCTGCAACTTGAAATTAATGTAAGATTAATAAAAGTTTTTGAAAAAAAAGGGGGAGGGGAGACGGTTCATTTTATGATAAAAAAATTCATTAATTTTAGGTATTTCACAACAAGAAATTTTGGAAAAACACCATCATTATGGAAATGTACATGTGGTAGAAAAATTACGCCAATCTATTGAGATATGGTATGCTACAAGTGAATATTTGCGAAAAGAGATGAATCCTAATTTGAGGATGACAGAACCCCTTAATCCAGTCCATATAATGTCTTTTTCGGGAGCTAGGGGAAATGCATTTCAATTACATCGCACTAGATTCTTATCCATGACTTGTATCATTTGATGATGCCATGGGAATCGCTAAAAACATGTAAAGTCTATGGCTAACCCAATAACGAAAGTTTCGTAAGGGGACTGGAGCAGGCTACTATGAGACAGAAGATCTTCTTACTAAAGAGATTTGATTCGGAACTATTATATGTCCGAGGTCCAATATTGGAATAATTTTAGAGGTTTTCCTTGACTTCGTCCGTGTCAACAAACAATTCGAAATGCCTCGACTTTTTTATTTTTAGAATATATCCGAGTCAAATAGCAATAATTCAAAGCACTTCTTTATACACTATTTCGAAAATTCAAGGACTCAATTGTATGGATATTTAAAGTACAGGATATCCTATTTTTCTTAATTGCTTTCCTAAGAAGCCCCTTTACCATTGACATTAATTTTAAGTTGAAGATAATTTCCATGCATAATCCATGTAGCTCACGTTTTTTGCATTTTTTTCTTCTTTTAATTTTCTTCTTCTTGCTTTATAAAAACAAGTAAAAATTAATCTTCGAAAAGTGACCAAAATATAGAGCTTCGAATCACTTTAACTTCTTTACTTCTGAATTATACCTAAAATCACATATGAGTCAAAATGAGTATCTTAAACAATTTCATATCAATAATCACTAGATGTTAAGGATTAAATTCAATTAAGTACCTATTACTTAAGTATGCTCTTAAGGTCATGGGTTATTCCCTTTCGCAGGCACAACAATTAGGAGATAGACAAATTTGCAAGCATACTTTAGATTAAATTTTTACTTCGAAGTCAGGCCACTCTAATTTGTGGAGGGAGGAAAATTACGTAGCGTTTGGTTCTTGTCCCCGTTAGTGGGGACAGATCACAAAACAAACAAATCCTGTCATCTGAACCTATTTGGTTGTTGTCCCTCACCTTTTTGTCTTCAATCCATGGATGACAGAAACAATAATTTTTGTCTCTCCGAAAACCGTAGGACAAGGGACATTATGTCTCTGTCTACGATGCAGTGCTTGGGCTTGGATTGCCGAGGAAGACCGCTGGATTTTGCTCGGAGACTGAGAGAGGTTCCCCAGCTGCAAAAGAGCAGAGAGCTGACCCGGTGACGCGGAGGGAGCGGCAGTAATCAGCGTGCGCGGCTGCGAGATGGTGGCGCGCGTAGACAGCTTCCTTGATGAGGCGTCGCCGATCTTTGCACCGCCTCACCGTATCTTCATTGTCCAGCTTCGACGACGTACAACCCATGTCAAGACCGAACACGAAACAGAAGGAAAAATGGTTTGTTTCACTATGGTAAGTAAGCAATCGACGAAGAGGCTCAAGTTGTTATAGTTTGGTCTTTGTCTCGGACAATTAACATCCCATTTCTGCTTCAGTGTTTTGTTTCCATCTCTTGTCTGTCTTGTGCTATAAAGGACAGACCAATCCGATAGGGACAGTAGTCTTTATATTAATTAATTTAATAATTTTTGATTAGTGTGTGATTAGTGTATTGTTTTGGCTAATATAATGATAAGGTGGATCTTAGAGGAATATCAGGTGGACCCATTAAGTGATTATATTTAACTCTAGATTTTATCATAAATCATATTTATTATTATGAAACTTTTTGTGTCTATTCTGTTATTGTTATTAATTTTGTTGTTGTTGTTATTATTATTATTATTATTATTATTACTCTTATATTATTCGATATTTCATAATAATTTGTAATTGTTATTATTTGTTAACTTTTTTCGACTAACACAAATAGTTTGTAATAAAATTGTCAATTAATTACATATTTCTAATCATATTAAGGACCAGGGGCATTTTTGTCATTGTCACCATTTTTTCGTTCTGTCCACTGCAACCAAACACATTCTGTCCTCGAGACGGAGACAAAAATTTCTGTTCTGTCCACCACAACCAAACACCTCACTGTCTCCAGTTTTTGTTCCGTTCCGTCCTGTTCCGTTCCGTCTACAGATACCGAAGACAGGAACCAAACGCAGCGTAAGAGTAGCTAATCCCCTGTGTGCCACAACCCTTGTTTGGCGATGGCTTGCAATGCATTGTCCTACTCAATGAGAAAGGTGCCATCTTCATGAAGTAAAACCCTTTACAATCCCTTCTTACTCCATTGGGCTTTCGCCCATACGTTTACCATAGGAAATGCTGGCCGCTTACTCCAAAAACACCCAATTAATCCCAAAGACCCAATGATGAAGTGGGTCGCATCCGTGGAGAGAGACCCAAGAGAGAGAGAAACCAAAGTAGTGAGAGATGTAAGACCATCGTGAAAAAGAAAGAGAACAAAGCCAAAATGAAAGCAAAATAAAGAAACAAAGCAAACTAAAGTTAGGAGGGAATGGGAATTTAGTGGGCGACAACTGAAAGGTGAAGATAGAAAATTAGGGATTTTATCTTTTTCTAATTCCCCTATTTTGTTTTACTGTAATAAATCAAAAGTGTAACACACACAATTCCAAAGCCTCTCAAAGAAATTCAAACCTGACTGAATCAAGAGATTTTGTAAGAATGTCTACCAGTTTCTTTTCATATGTCATATAATAGATAACGACAACTTTGATCTCCACCAGCTCTCGTACAAAACGATACTTCAAGTTAATGTGTTTCGTTCTTGAATGTTGAACTGGATTCTTTGAGATATCTATTGTACTCTTGTTATCACACAAAACGGTCAACATATCTTGATCCATTCCATAATCCTCTAGCATTTGTTTCATCCATAAAAGTTATGAACAACAACTACCAGCAGCTATGTATTCTGCTTTTGCAGTTGACAAGGACATGGAATTTTGCTTCTTACTATACCACAAAATCAAATTGTTACCCATAAAGAAATAGCCCCTGAGGTGCTTTTTGGGTCATCCAAATTTTCAGCCTATCCAGACAGGAGGTAGAGTCACATGAATACTATAACCCAAACTTAGAAGTACCACTGACATACTGATAATCCTCTTTAGCACTATCACATGTGACTATTTAGGGTTGGATTGACACTAACACATTCTCCAACACTATAACTATATCCGACCTATTTTCAATTAAATAAAGTAGGCTTCCAATGATGCTTCTATATAGGTGTACATCGACACTTTTCCCATTATCATCTTTGTTCAACTTCTTAGACATACTTATAGGAGTTCTAGCATGCCTTACATTCTCAAGACCCAAATTCTTCACTAAATTCTTCGCATACTTAGTTTGTGATACAAAGATCTCACCCTTCACTTGTTTAATTTGTAAACCCAAAAAGAAATTTAGTTCACCTACCATGCTCATCTCAAATTCATGCGTCATCAACTCCATAAATTTGTCCACCATCTTCAGATGAGTGGAACCAAACACAATATCGTTAACATAAATCTGTGCAATCATTAAGTTAGATATGAATTTTTTTAAGAAATAAAGCCTTATCAACACTACCTCTTTCATAGCCTTGCTTGAGCAGGTATTGAGTGAGCCTTTCATACCAAAACCCTTGGCGCTTGTTTGAGATCGTAAAGAGCCTTCTTTAGCTTGAAAATGTGATCAACATGAATTGAATCAATAAAACCTTTTGGCTATTCAATATATACCTCTTCTTGTATAAAACCATTCAAGAATGTACTCTTCACATCCATTTGGTAGAGTTTGAATCCCTTCACACACGCTATACCCAAAAGTAGTCTAATCGAATTAAGTTTTGCCACTGATGCAAAAGTTTCCTCGAAATATATTCCTTCAATATGAGAATAACCTTGAGCCATTAATCTTGCCTTATTTCTAGGCACATTGCCTTTATCATCAGTTTTACTATGAAATAACCATTTTGTTTCGATTAAGTTCACATTTGATGATCTTAGCACCAATTCCCAAATATTATTACGAAGAAATTGTTTCAATTCTTCTTTTATATCTACTTTCCAAAACTCATCTTGTACGACTTCTTTCACATTTTTAGGTTCAAATGAAGAAATGTAACATAAAAGTCCAATAAGTTCCAGATAATCTACCCTTTTTCTCTCTCTTGTCTTCCTTCTATCACTGATTTCTCCAATTATGTTCTCAATAAGATGATTTCTTTTGATTCTTAATGGCGTATCCTTATTAATTACATCTTCCCGTGAGTTTCCATTATTCAAAAGATTTATTTCATCATCAAGTATATGGATGGCCTCTTCTTCTAAAGTAACTGACTTATCTATTGTTTGAACAGTTCTTTCACCAGTAGCAATTAATTATAGGTCTGGGCAATTTTTGGTTCTTGCATCTTTGTATTGTTGAGCTGGTTCATAAGGCATATTTTGAAGATTTTCTTCAGCTACTTTGACAATTATCTGATGTATATCACTTTTCGAAAAAAATTATCTGATGTATATCATCCACCACAATATTTATGGATTCCATCACTGTTTTGGTTCTTTGATTAAACACGCGATATGCCTTGCTGTGTGTTTAATATCCAATAAAGATCCCTTCATCACTTTTGCTCTCAAACTTTCAGAGCTATTCTAAATCTCTTAGAATACAACACTTGCTGCCAAATACATGAAAGTAGCTGATATTTGGTTTCTTACCCTTCCAAAGTTTATATGACGTCTTGTTCAAGTTGCTTATAAGATAAACTCAGTCGCATATGAAACATGCCGTGTTTACCAGCTTAGTCCAAAACCTCGATGATATTTTTCTTGCATTTAACATAGATTTGGCCATTTATTGAAGCGTTTTATTCTTCCTCTCGGTAACTCCATATTGTTGAGGAGTTTTAGGTACTGAAAATTCTTGTATGATACCATATTTCTCGGAAAAGTTGTTGAAACTTACATTTTTGAACTCCCTTCCATGATCTGATTGTATTCTTAATACTATTAAAATTTTCATATTTGTAACCTGCATTCAAAGACTAATAAAAGCCTTAAACGCATCTGATTTCTCCTTAAAAATGCTACCCAAGTATATCTATAATAATCATCAACACAAGTCAAAAAGTATCTCATTATACCAATACTAGCATATTGTGTTAGTCTAACCAAATTCATGTGAATTAATTTCAATACACGAGAAGATGTAATATATCTAACCTTTTTGTGTGACACTATTATCTTTTTATCCATTTGGCCAAGCTTTTGATGCCAAAGATTCAAATTATCATCATATGAGGCTGGTTTGCAAGAGGTATTAACTTTCAACACATAACAATTGTCAGCCGATCTTTTACCACTCACCAAACATTCTCCTTATTAGGTTAATACCTCGCGCTCATCACTAGTGAATTTAACCAATAAACCATCATTGCAAATTTGACTTATACTCACCAAATTGGCTTTTAATCCATCAACATGAAGTAAGTTTTCGAGGTGTAGTAGTCCATCCAAGCATAGGGTCCATCTTCTAATGGCCGAAGCCTTCTCTCTATCACCAAAAGTAACATAGCATTCCACACAACTTTGATAATCGATTAAGTAGCTCATTTCACCTGTCATGTGACATGAAAACCTACTGTCAAAAATACCAACCATTATGTGAAGTAGCCCTTATGGATTTAAGAGCTACAAGAGCTTATAGTTAACCCTTTCTAACCCAAGTGTGTTTTGGTAACATGAAATGCTGCTGGAAATTTAATGAAAAATGTCTACATTTTTAATTTTGACCCTGTTGAAATATCATTTGTAGCAACTTATAAAAATTCGGCCTTATATGTCTGATTACCCCATAAAAATGACATGTAGGTATGAACTTTTGATTCTTCCTTGTGATTTCTCCTTTGACAAATCTAGCATCATCATTTTACCTATCATTCAACTTGGAACATTCACCCTTATAACCAATACCTTGAACGTCTCCTTTAGTCTTATGAACTTCCAATAATTTTTCTAGCTTTTCGATACCTCCATTTAACATTCTTATTCCGTTTTTCGTATTGACCAGCTTCAACTTTGTTTCATCAAGCTCATCTATTGTAGATAACAATTTCTTCTCTAAATCTTGAATGATGTTCTTCATAGAAGAGTTTCCTTCTTTAGTTTTTCATTCTTCTTACATGTTTTCACCCACTTGTATACATTAACTTATAGGCTTTGTAAATATCCTCACCTTTGTCCTCTGAATCACTATCATCACTGTTATAATTGGAAGTTAAACTTTGGACTAATTCATCTGTATTTTTCTAAAATTCTGGACTAATTTATCCATGATTTCATCATTACTTCCTTCCTTCTTGGTTGGTGTTACGCAAGCAATTGGACTTTTGCTGTATAAAACAATCAACACAACATTACTCATATATTCTTCTTCCCTACTATACTCACTTTCAAATTCATTCTCACTCCAAGTGCTTGTATATGACTTCACTTTTCTCTTCTTCAAAGTGTTAGCACATTCCACTTGCACATGTCCAAAGCCTTAATATTCATGACATTGAATTTTCTTTACTTTTCTTTCATCCTTTTAGGTTTTAGCTTGTTGTTTGAAGTTATTATTTAATGAGCTCCCACCATTTTGCCTAAACTTGGGTCTATCCTTCTTCACTTGTTTTAACCAATTACTAAAATTTCTTATCAATAACATCATATACTCATCCTCATCAGATTGATCTCTTATGTCATTCATGACTTTACCAATCTTGGCATGAAATGCCAATCCTTTGTTCTTTTCTCATTTATCCCTCAACAAATTCATCTCAAAATTGGTAAGAATCTCAGTTATCTTATCCAAAGACAATTTATTGATATCATAAGTTTCTTTGATGGCTACAATTTTCGGTATGAATCTTGAAGCCAATGATCTCAATGTCTTCTTAACAAGTTTTAGATTCGAATTCTTCTTCCCAAGTTAATGTGCTTGGTTTGCTATGTCACGTAATCTCTCATGGAAGTCTCCAATAGTTTCACTCTAATCCATCTTTAGCTCGTCAAATCTCACAGCTAATATCTGAAGTTTCGAGACTATCACAGATTTCGATCCCTCATGTATAGTTTGCAAAGTGTCTCATGCTTCTTTCACCGATTCATAGGCTGATATCATGGTAAAGTGACCTTCATCAATTGTACTAAAGATAGCATGCATGACTTGAGAATTTCCAAGCACTCTCTCTTCTTCAGCCCTTGTCCACTCATATGCATCTTTAAGTACTATTTTTTCCCTTTTCATCAGTCGTCACTGGATGTGTCCAACTATTTAAAACCGAGTTCTATGTTTTTGTTCCTTGTGCCTGAATGAATACTCTTATCCGTGATTTTCACATAGGATAATTGGAACCATTTAGCAATGGTGAACTGGTGATTGATGGCCTTTTTTTTTGTAACAATAATTACAAAACACGGATCTGCACCAACTTGACATACCAAGTTCTGATTCGGTGACTTACTATGATACCAATTAAAAATCCGAAAAGAAGTAGTTTCGCAAAAACTTAGTTCTATAGCAGTTGCTTTGAACTGTATATGTGGTTGCTTGATATAAAGCAATTGTATTAGCAATTTATAAATTTTCTAACACAAACGAAAACAGAAAAATTAAATGAGAAATAAACAAATCAGCACCTGAGATTTAGTAACGTAGTTCGGCACACATTGCCTACGTATGTGGGGCCCTCACTCAGCTTAATCACTTTCACCAAAGAACAATAATAGTTTTACTCAAGGCATTACAGAGTTAACTCACCCTACCTTTGACACTATTTCTCGTCCTTACAATCCATGAAAGTATTTCACTCCCAATAACACAACCACCTCTTACTAATCTCAACAGAGGATTTTCTTAATAGTATTTGATAATAAAAAATAAAAATAAAAAAACTCAAGTGATAGAAATAATAGCAAACATAAACAAAGACACTTGAGATAAGAGAAATAACTCCCTTAAAAATCTAGCTTCTTCAACAAAAGATTGGGAAGTTGTCCACCAAAAATTCTTCTGTGAACCTTCAATAATGTCATTAATATATCCCACACACAACAGCCACAAAAACTCAACAAAAACATTTCATCTCTAAAACGTCAAAACAAAAAGAGCTGCAACAATTCCAAGTATTTTGGCAATTTTTCACGCAATCTACACTCGTAGATAGCCCCATAAAGTCAAGCAACACTTGGAGAAAAACACAGCAACAAATCTGGATAGAATCGCCAAAGTATTAGCTCACAACAATAGTTCAAGATCCACGAAATTATAACTGCCAAGTCATCATGCTGTAGTCGTTCTTCCCATAAAATCCAACCTACAAAATTCACATAATAGGCAAAGAAAAATAATTGCCCAATATAGATAATATAACCACAAAAATCTGCTGCCTTAGATAGATGAAAACTACTGAAATAGATTGTCAAAAAGAGTCCAAAAATTACCAAAAATTTGCACTTATCATAATCAAGCTACGATAATTTTATTCCAATTAAATCCTATTTTAACTAGGATTTAATCTCAAATAAACCTCATCATCAAAGAGTTCCACATAAAATAAAATACATGTCAAAGTGAAGTTCCACAAATAACTAGAGATGTCTAATTATAAATAATGCCCAAAATTTCATTAACACAAAACTTGACATTTAACGTAAGCAAAACCGAAGCATACCTGTTTATGTTTGTCGACTTTCAGTTCATCTTTCCCCTATATCCTATTTCTCAAGTTTTTACTTCAAATTCTGATATAATGTCTCTGTCAAATTACTGGAATTGGTTTACTTGTTTAGGCGTTAAAGATTACTTTTCTCTTTACTCGGTACCCATACTTGTCACTTGTTTTCGACATCTCAGATTGATTACTATGAAGTAAATGTCATTTGACCAATATTTCACTAAGCGGCCATTTACTTGGTTACTTGCAGGTTCTAATCAAAGGCTGCTTGGTCTTAATTCCAAAAGGCAATGGCTGAACATGCATAAAGGTAACCACACAACTGATTCAAGAACTTGTGCTCTTAGCAGGCCAGTTGGGACAGTGCGTCGATCTCAGCTATGATGTCCATCTGCTGATGTCACATCATCATGCTGTTCTGCAATTTCGCCATCTTTCTTTTAAGATGACTTGAAGAAGATTACAGTAAATCTTAATATATAAGTTCTGGAAGCAGTTTATTTAAAATAGCTATTCTTTTACGTATCTTTTCACTTGAAACCATTTTTAGGATGGATAGTATATTTGCAAGATGACAGTACTGGTAATAGGTTACAGTGAATCATTAGCACCTACTCGTACAATGGTCACTGTAAAGTCTCGTAATCGTCAAATATATTGATGAATGTCAATATATTTCTAGATCGGACATGTGGTACTGTGTTTCCAATAATTTCATCGGGTATAGTTTAGTGGTAAAAGTGGAACAAGGACATCCCAAAAGAACATGCCACAATCTTCTCATTCATATATGCATTTTATCAAAATTGTATAAAACAAGCTCGCAATCATTATATGTCTCATTATTAGTATAAAGACATCATACATGCTTTTATGTAATATAGGTTATATTTCTATCAAAGAAGCATGTCAATTTCTAATTCATATGCAAGGCCTTTTCATCATACAAAAAGAGCTTCCAATCTTGCATATATTTAAAATAGAGAATTGTATCATCCACATCATTCATTAAGACATAGACATATATTATCACGTTCTTATAGATGACACTCACATAAGTCATATACTTCCAAATCATCTTATTTGAGATGTCATTATGTGGTAATTATAGACATATCCATAGAAAATGCTCTTTGAAAATACTTTATAAGTAAACCAAAAAATATATAGGTTGAAAAAGGACACTAATCCTTAAGGAACTAAATTTATGTGGATACCTAGAACATATTAATTTCTTTTTTGTATAAGTCAATATTAAATGACATTTAATAAATACCAACAATTAGTATCACCTCCATTAATATCAAATGAGGAAAACCAATAATATCTCTAATAATTTTTGAAATTAAAAATCACTAAATGCCATCATCTGAGCCAAATAAGGAGATTGGTAACAAAAGAACAATTTTCAAACCAAGTGAGAGAAAAGAAGGTAATCATCGGCGGTACATAAAAGGAGGTATATACTTACTTTTATATTGATAACACTTAATGATATTGACTTAGCATAACATTCATAGCAAAAATCGTTGTTGCATAGACCTAAGGATAGAAGATAGATTAATCTTTAAAATTGGTACATGAGAATTATAGGACTTACTTATGATTTTATAAATGTGTTGCATGTACTCTTTATCCATACGAGAGACTTTTTGATAAGGACGAGAGGGAAATTTTTTTCTTCTCTTTCGAATCTTAGAGATTTATATATTACATATCTTTCTTACAGTTGACAAAAGGAGAAGAGAATGATGAAATTAAAACTTTGACCATTTCATAGTGCATGAATTAAAGGAAGCATACATTGCATAATGCTTTAGTATTGGGAGAACTTATTCAATATCATTTATTTATCCAATATTGTTTTATCATTGTCAAAACGGGAAATATTTTTGAACCCAGTGAGATTATAACTTATAGTTTTGATAATAATAACATACGTTACTACTGACATTTTTATCCTTAGTGATATTAATAAGCTAATATGTTAAAAAACAAGTTTAAATTCTTTTAACAAGAACTCACCACCTTTGTCTGTACGAAGAACTTTTATGCAAGACCCACTTTGCTTCTCTACTAAAGGCTTAATTTTTTTAAAATTCTCAAATGTTTCTGATTTGAATTTTAAAAAATAATCCCAGCTCATGCGACTAAAATTATTAGTAAAAAGTAAAAAGTAAAGACTTCCTCTTAATGATTCAGTGTTCATAGGCCTATACAAGTCAACATGAATTAATTCAAGACAAGATGAACCTCTCTTAGCCTTTCCAATTGGAAATGACTTTTTAGTTTGTTTCCCATAGATGCAACCCTCATAAAAATTAAGGGACTTAATTTTTGGAAGTCCAAAAACCATACCTTTTTGCTCCAACAAGGTTAAACCTTTGGCATGAAGATGTCCATACCTTAAGTGCCATAACTTTGAGTCATTTGATGCTTTAGTTACCAAGGCAAAATTATTCAGATTTGAAACATCAAGTGGAAACATCATATTTTTAGTCATATGAATTCTAGTCATGATTTGCCCTGACCTTTTATCTTAATCACACATGCTTCATCATCAAACAGGCTGAATATCCACTAGTTATCAATTGTCCTACACCTAACAAATTATGTGCTTAGCAAGGAACAAATTGAACATTGTCCAGAATTTTAGTGTTACCTTGGTTAGTTGTAATAAAAACAGTGCCTTTTCCTTCAACCTGAATATCTTTATCATCTCTAAGTTTGACATTCATTTTTTAAGTTTCTTCAAGCTCTCTAAATATTGATTTTATACTAGTCATGTAGTGGGAACAACTACTATCTACAAACCACACATTACTTTAAAATTCATTAGTATTATAATGGGCATAGATTACTTACTTTCTTTACTAGCTTCTTCTACAAAGTTCACTTGCTTCTCCTTAAACCTGCAATATGCTTTTATATGCTTGTACTTCTTACAATTATATCATTGAATGCTGGTATTGTTGCCTTTTTGATCATTAGTAAGCTGCCGCCACTGATCCGAAGCTCTACCTCTACCTCTACCTCTGCCACGACCTCTTCCACGAAATGAGCCTTTACCATGACCTCTTTTTGCTTCCTTGTCAAATTCTTTTAAGTTGGATGACTCCCCCTTCACCTGAAATGCCTTCTCTTCATGCTTTTCAGTTGTTCAATTGATCCTTGCCTTATGAGATTGAAAAGATCCTATCAATTTGTCTAATGAGCAATTTGACAAATCTTTGGATTTTTCAATTACAGCTACAACATGATCAAGCTTGGGGGTTAGACTTTGTAGAACTTTTGAAACAACAGTTTGATTACTTATTTGGTCTCCATATGTTCTGATTTGACTGATGATAGTCACTACTCTAAACAAGATATCCTGCACTAATTCATTGTATTTCATGGACAAGGTTTCAAACTCATACTGAAGAGTTTGGAGTTTCACAAAAATTACTTTAGATGAACCTTGAAACTCACTTTGTAATATCATCTACGCCTGCCTTGTAGTGGTAGCTATTGTAATTCTTGAAAAAATAGTATCATCCACTACTTGTTAAATGGAAAACCGTGCGTTGGAGTTTTTCTTTTAATTTTCCTTCAATCGATTCTCATCATCTGGATCAGTGAACTTGAATAGAGTCTTCATTTTTATGCTCCAGAACTTATAATTCTCTTCACTAAAGATGGGAATAGACAATGAGTAGTACTCAAGGGGTTTCTGTTTGAGGTCATGGTGTTTCACTCTTTCTCTCTAGTTTTAACTCTCCACACTAGGCGTAGATAAAATTGAACTTGCTTTGATACCAAAAATGCTAGAGATATACAGAGTGCACAAGAAACGAAGTGGAAAAGCCTCACACAAATGTTATGTATTGCACACTTTTATTTTAAAACTGATGTTTTTATATAGACTTTTATAATGAAGTTTAAATTCTAAGAGATAACAAATTTTATCTTTTAATAGATAACAAATCTATCTTAATAGATATAATTTTTTCTTCTAACAGATAACAAATTTATCCTGACAAATAAAAATTTATCTTCGCTACTCCCATTACCCATAATCCTGTAAGGAGCAATCAAATAACAAAGAAAGACCAAGTCAAAACCAATTTTAAATCAATCTTCAACATATAATAGTTAACAGTGAATCATTAGTACCTACTCGTCCAGTGGTCACAGTAAAGTCTAATAATGCTCGAATATATTAATGAATGTCTAAAAATATTTCTAGATTGGACATTATAGTCTCAAATACTACCACTGTTCCATGTGTTTCAAATTCTTACTGATACAGATGTAAGAATTCATTTCTTTAATGGAATATGGACCCTGTCATTTTAGCACACAAATATAGAGTAAACCAATAGCGCGAAAACAACAAATTTGCATATTACTGAGGTTGGCATCCTTCCTTTGTCTTTTCGAAAGAAAAGTGCTTGGTAAACAGGCATGTTGATGATAATCAAGAGTCCGTAAAGAATTATCTGCACTGCAAATTCCTCTAAAATCTTAATTTAACTAATCACTATTAGCTTCATTGCTCCAAGAAAACAGAATGTATTGAACAATGCAAGTGTCGCTATAATGTCTGTTAGATATATGGTGTATATATTTACTTATGTTTTCTTTAACATAATTTTATGAATTAGACTAATCAAATATTTTTATTAATTGGAAAATCATAGCTAATTAATAATCCTTGTTTAACTTGGATTCAAAATCTATATAGACAATCTTCTAGTTTTGAAATAATCCCATCTTGGATTGAAGTCTATGTTGAAAGGGTGTGTGGTGCATCATGTGGGTGTAAAGCTTAGGGGTAGAGCTGGAAGTTGTGGGTGACCATGTGTTGATTGAATTTGGGGAACAACTGAAGGTGCGTGGGTGACATTTTTATTTATTGGTTGGAAAAGATTAACGTGATGATTTTATGCTGTTTGAAAAATCCATCCTTCTATAACTTTTTTACTTAGCTTTTGGAGTTGCTCACAGCTAGGTAGTTCTAATGCATTATATGTGTGTTTTCTGGCTAAAAGATCCACAACTTTGCATTGATTTTATGGGGTGTTGATTAAGCTGGACATTCATCTTTATGGAGTGGCTCTTGGGTGGACTGTTTTGTATGTTGCATGCAACTACTGCTATGGATTGTGTTTTATATATGCAGCCATGACTTGGTTTAGATTTTTGCGTTAAATCAGCCCATTGTTGTTGCGACAACTTCTAGATTTATTTAATTGGAGTTGAACCTTTTAGGAAGCTGTTCTTCTCTTTTATCTCAAGTGTATTATTGTTCTGTTCTTAGTTTATTGATCACTTGAGTTGTTTGTTTAATTGTCTTCTACTAAAAGTTGTTTAGAAAAATTCTTTGTCGAGGTTAACACAAGTCGTTCGTGTTATTGAGTGTGAAAATTTTTCACAGGAAGTGAGGTTGAGAGATAGTTACAAGAATTGAGTGGTGTTGGCTCAGTGAGGTATTGTGTAAATCTATTGCATTTTTGTGAAATTGATTAAGCAAGGTGAGGGCCCCGTGTGTAACATCCCATGTTTGTGGCTAGACCCCAGAATAGTAAATTGAGTGTATTGTGTGAAATTAGAAATACATTGCATGCTCATGAATCATTGCAATTCACACACATGTGAATATTTATTTTAGATACATCAAATAATTATACATGTATTTACTGACATTTTCCGCGTATAATTAAGCTATAGATGCGATTTAAATGCGAATTATGATTTTTATGTCTTGAAAAGTGATTTGGAGAATAGTATGATTATGTCGAAATTTTTGGTGAATTTTAGAGAATTTCTAAAAATTTGGAGTTTTTTGGACTAGGAAAAATATTGAATTATGGACCAATTATAGAGTGACATGTGGTAGCTTTAAATGTTTGACAGATAGCACACATGTATGGATGACATGTGTCAATGTAGTATTAACCCACGTAGTTAGGTGTTGAGCAAAAACATTTTTGCAGCTCTTTCTCTCATTCTCTCATTGCTTCACCAAAAGTGCCCATGTCCAAAACACTCTTCTTGATCATCCATCACCGAACATCAAGTTTTTCATTTTATGTATTGAGTCCACTCATATCTACTGGAAAATTTGCTGAATCAAGTAAGTTATGTTCTAAATTTTATGGGTACTGTAAATGATTGGTTGATAATGGTTTAAGGTTTGTAAATGAATACATGTATGAGAGGTTTAACAAGTGTAGTTTCGGTGAATGAATGTAAGGATTGAAATATTCATCATGTTATTAATAGCTCAGAGTTTATAGAATAATGGTGCTTAATAGTTGAAAATGTGTGTAGGAAAGTGCAGAAAATTGAAGTTATCTGGAAAAATGTAGAGAAGTGATAATATATATGAATAGTAATCTATTTTAATGTTTATGGTTAAATCTTGGATTTTTGAATTGTTTGTGTTGAGATAAGTTGTTAACTGTAGAAATATGTGAAAAATAGGTTAAGAATTGTTGAAAACAAAAGTGCAGAAGAGAGAGGAAGAAGAAGATGATGGTTGCGTGTTTGATTTTGGTGTATGGAGTCTGCATATGCACTAGTGTCTTTTTTCTAAACAACTTTAAATATTTTAGCTATAACATTTTCATCTGACCTCTAAATGACTTGAAAATTAAACCAAAACACTCCTAAGACATTGATTTTCCTCTCCATGAAAATTTAGAGTCATCTGAACTTTAAAAAGGACTGATTGAATCAAAGTGGGGGAATGTGCTAGAATGTTATGAACTGGAGAATTTTCATTGAACATACTTTGGTATTTTGATTATATCTTGAGCTATATATTTTCAAATGAGTTGATTCTTTGTTCATATTAAAATAGAGACATAGTTATACAGTTGTTTTGAAGAATCCAAATTTTAATTCTATCCATAAGAGCCCTGAAATTTATCTTGAATTTGATAGTTGTGTTTTGTTGAAGTATAAAAAAGTAGTATATATTATTTTGATCATAACTTACATGATACTGGATCAAAATGAATGAATTTAGTGTCATTAGAAACTTAAGACATAGAAGAAAATTTTATTAGAAGAAAGTGTTGCCTAAAAACATCTGGTTGTAAGTCTAAAATTGTAAGAAATGAAGAAAAAGAAAGAAGAAAATGCAGCAGGTCATGATCATGCATCAACATGATCGCGACTCTGCTGAAGGATGAGGAAAGTCACGATTGTGCTTCAGCACCATCGTGATTCTGTTGATGAAGGAAAAAAGTCACGATCATGCACGTGCATGATGGTGACCCGATAGGTTTTATTAAAAAGTGACTTTTTGGATGTTTTTCAACCAAATTCAAGTAAGGTTGATACCATATGAGGTATGTATGGTTTAAATGAGTTCTTAAATGATTTAATTGATGTTGAATGAAGAGATTAAAGAGAGTAAATAGTTTTTGAGATTAAAGAATGTTTGGAAGGTGTTGAAATTGCTTATAAAGTGTATTAAAGAAACATATCCGAGAAATTGTCATTGAACATGCATAATACATGATACATTCGTGAATGTGCTTATGATTAATTATTTATCTGAATGTGTAAATTTTGTATATGATTACATATAGAAGAACAAGTAGAGTGACCACTTCCTGATATTGCCAAAACTTCGAGGCAATAGTTTCGGGAGCAAACTGTGAGTAACCTAGATGGTCTCAATTAATTAATTATTTGTTTTGATTATGCTTGCATTATTTTATAAATGTGTGATTGATTATACTGATTCCGAACATGAAGGTCCGAATATTCTGATTTGATGATTATGATATTGAAGTGCTCCTTGTATGTGCATGTGAATGGAATAAGTGATCATTATTGTTGAATGCCGGAGCAAGGTCCGATGGTTAATGTGAATATGAAACTGAAACTGAAATCAGGCGACTGATTGTATCTAAATGAATGCGAAGCATTCCATTAGATGAATGCATGAAAGATAAAGGTAGTTGTGACCAGAGTTTCAAGTGTAAAGAGCTTAAAGCTTATACTATGATTAGAGCCTCAAGCTCAGTTGTGAAAGTACTTAATATCCATTAAGGGATATGGGACATTATTTGATACAACTCGGTATCTACTAAGGGATATGAGTTAGTAAAAAGGCAATTGGTCATAACATCAACAATAACAAGTGAAAGTAAGTCTCACGAGCATTGCATATACATTTTAATACATGTGTTTGATTGATGAAAGTGTATTGGTACCTTGTATTTGAATGAGAATATGATATGTGATATTTCTTGCAAAATGCTAAGATGTGAAATATTTGTTACATGTGATAAGGTGTTACATGAATTGAGTGAACCATTGATGATGGTTACCTCATTGAGTTCGCAAACTCACTCAAAATTGTACGTTAACATTTCAGGACCGAGAGAGGACATTAGCTACTGAGAGACTACAAGAAGCATAATTCTTGTACTTTTGTGAAGAAGAAACGGCTCATAGGTCGGTCAGCTGAGACTGAAGAGTTTAGATAGATATTTTGTATATTTCCTCTTTCATGTAGCGTATTTGTATTAAGCTTGATCATGTATGTACTCTGATGATACTAGAAACTTTCAATGTACATATATGGATGTTAAAAGCTACATTGTAAATTTGGTTTTTGTTTATGAAATGAAAAGGGGAATACAGTTTCTTAATTTTGTTTATTTTGAAAATTTGGTGAATTTTATGTACAATAGTTGATGCCATGACTAAGTTGGATATGTTGCCATGTTATAAAGTGAAGGTGAGATAGTTAACATACCATTATTATAGATTATGTACTAGAATGTCCACATGGTGTTCTGGTATGTAATTTATGGTAATGGGGTGTGACACTTCAGATGTAGGCAAAATGTGCCGAATTGCATTAACAAATCTCAGTATCGTTTAATTTGGTGCTTTTAATTTTTCTATTATTTGTGTTTTCCAGAAACAGATTAAAAAGTTTGCAAAACAACCATTTATACAGTTTTTCAATTGATATCAGAGCAGGTTACCAAATCAGAACTTCGTAGCAAGTTAGTGCAGATCTGATTTTTGCAAACATGGCTAAAAGAGAGGGTGTATCGATCACTTCACTACCACTGTTGGACAGCTCTAACTATCCTGCACAGAAATCACAGATGAGAGTCTTCATCTAAGCTCAGTGTACCAAAGCTTGGCATTTAGTAGTACATGACTGGATGCATCCGATGATTATTGACGATAAAGGAGAGGTAGTTCAAAAAGATCCATCTGAATGGACAAGAGATGAAGAAGAAAATGCACTTAGAAACTCACAAGCAATGTATGCAATTTTTAATATTGTTGATAAAGGACGCTTCTCAATGATATCAGCCTGTGAATTGACTAAAAAAGTGTGGGATGCTTTACAGACTATTCATAAAGGATCCAAATCTGTGATGGCGTTAAAACTACAAACGTTAGCTTTAAGGTTTGAAGAACTAAAGATGGATGAAAATAAGAATATTAGGGACTTTCATAAAAGATTGCGTGATATAGCGAATCAGGTACATCATCTCGGGAAGAAATATTCCAATCTAAAACTAGTTAAGAAAATGTTAAGAGGTGATATCAGATTTATCCTAAAAAATACAGCAATAGAGGAGGCCCACGACATTAATGATCTGTCATTGGAGAAGGTAATTGGAATTCTTACAAATTTCGAAAAGAATCTTTTAAAGGGTAAGCAAGAAATAAGCAAAGGATTGGCATTACAAGTTAAAACTAGAAAAGGTGTGAATGATGCGGAAGATGAATATGATGAGAATGAGGATTTAGTACTACTCATATGAAATTTTGGTAAATGGCTGAAAAAATGAAAAAGGATAGACCCGAGTTTAGACAACATGGTAGGATTCATCAAATAACAACTTCAAAAAACAAGCCAAAACTCAAAAGGGTGAAAGGAAGGTGAAGAGAATCCAACGTCATGAGCGTCAAGGCTTTGGGCACGTGCAAGTCGAATATGCTATACTTTGAAGAAGAGAAAAGGGAAACCCTTTACGAGCATTTGGAGTGAGAATGAATCCGAGAGTGAATATGGTAGTGAAGAAGAAATCGCTAATGGTGCTACGTTGGTTGCTTTATACAGTAAAAATCCAATTACTTGCTTAACAGTAACTGATAAGGAAGTAACTGAAGACGAAAAAGGGGAGACATCGGAAAATTTTGAGAAAAACGAAGACAACTTAGCTCAAAGCCTAATATCAGATTATGATAATGATGAAAGTGGCCTAGATGATAAAAATGAGAATATTTATCAGGCTTATAAAGCTAGCTCAAGGCCTAATATAATATTATGATAGTGATGAAAGTGGCCTAGATGATAAAAAAGAATATTTATGAGGCTTATAAAGCTATGTATAAAAAATGGGTGAAAACGTGTAGAAAGAATGAAAGGTTGAAGGAAGAGAATCTCTCCATGGAGAATACCATCCAAAAGTTAAAGAAGAAGTTGATGTTAGCATTAGATGAGCTTGGTGAAGATAGATTAAGATTAATAAGTACCAAAAAGGGACTGAGAATGAGGCACAGAAAAGCTAATGGAAATCGACAAGGTTAAAGGGGATTTTTAAGGAATTGGCTATAAGAGTGAGTGCTCTAAGGTAAACGAGGAGAAAAATGATATGAACAGATCTGTCCGAGAAAAAGAAACATTGAGAAAAAATTGAAGATTCGTAACCACATGTCATTTATGAGGAGTTATCGAGCATATAAGGTGAAGATGTTACCAGTTACTACAGATGTTATTTCAAAGAAGCCAAAGCCTAAGAATTCTACGTCCCTGATAAAAATCTCAACATCAGCCCTCAGTACCGAAATCTACTTGGGTTAAAAAAATTAAATTGCAAACTCTTATGGTTCTTAAATCGATGAAGGCAACTTTGCAAAATGGTTGGTATTTTGATGGTGGATGTTCACGCCACATGACAGGGGAAAAGAATTACTTAATTGATTAACAAAATTGTATGGATGGTCATGTGACCTTCGGAGATGGAAAGAAAGCTTCGGTGATTGGTAGAGGAATATTATGCATGGATGGATTGCCTTTCCTCAAGAATGTACTCCATGTCGATGGACTAAAAGCCAATTTGGTGAGTATAAGCCAACTTTATGATAATGGTTTGTTAGTTAAATTTACAAGTGATGAACGCAGGGTGCTAACTGAACAAGGAAAATGTCATGTGAGCGGCAAGCGATCAGCCGACAATTGCTACATGTTGTAGTTCATGACCCCCTGTAAATCAGCTATACACGACAATAACATTGATCTATGGCATCAAGTGCTTGGACAAGTAAACTTCGATCTTATTAGCAAGTTGACGAAATTGGAAGCTGTGAACGGTCTAGCCACAATCAACAAAGAAGAGAAATCAATTTGTAGTACGTGCCGAATGGGTAAGTAGATAAGAGTGCTACACAAAAAGATTAGAAACATTATCATGGATACTTAAATTAATTCACATGGATTTGGTTGGTCCAACACAACGTAATAGTATTGGTGGAATGGGATATTTTTTAACGTGTGTTGATGATTATTCGAGATATACTTGGGTATCATTTTTGAAAGAAAAATTATATGCTTTCAAGGCTTTTAGAAGCCTATGTGTGCAGGTCATGAATTTGAAAAATATGGTTGTATTAAGAATTCGATCAAATCACAGAAGGGAACTCGAGAATACAAGCTTCAATGACTTTTGTGATGAGTATGACATCATATAAGAGTTCTCAACACCTATAACTCCACAACAAAATAGAGTTGCTGAAAGGAAAAATAGCACACTTCAAGAAATGGCCAAATATATGTTGAATGAAGAAAATTGTCTATACAATTTCAGGTTGAAGCAGTTAATACTGCATGCTATATATGTAACAGAGTTTATCTTCGAAGCATCTTGAATAAGACATCCTATAAACTCTGGAAGGGAAAGAAACTAGATGTAAGTTACTTTCATATTTTTAACAGTAAGTGCTACATTCTTAGACATCGAGAACAACTCGAAACATTCGAGAGTAAAAGCAATGAAGGAATATTCATTGGTTATTCAACTCACAGTAAAGCTTAAAGAGTGTATAATCAAAGAACCAAGAAAGTACTAGAGTCTATAAATGATGTGCTAGATGATGTACCTTTGTTAAATGATTAAGTGGCAGAAGAAAATCTAAATAACCGAACCTCCAAACCAGCTCAAACAAGCAACGAGATAAGATTGAAAAATTGCCCAGATCTGTAGTTAGTTTCTGCTGAGGAAGTAACTGCGTGAATTGAAGAACTATCAGTTACTTCAGATGATGAATCAACCAAAACAATTGACGCGGAAATTGTTCCTTTAAATGTTTAAAACTTGAGAGAAGCTGATTTGAACCGGAATTCTCCCTCTCGAATCAGAAGAAATCATATAGTAGAGAACGTCATTGGAGATGTTAATGAAAAGAGAAAAACAAGGGAAAGAAAAAGGGTTGATTATTAAGAACTTACGGGATACTTTTGCTACACATCTTCATTCGAGCCAAAGACCATTAAAGAAGCTCTATAAGATGAGTTTTGGGCTGCAGCCATGCAAGATGAATTGATTCAATTTGCACAGAATGGTGTATGGGAATTGGTGCCAAAACCATCAGATGTCAACGTGATTGGAACAAAATTGGTGTTTCAAAATAAAACAGATGAAAAGGGCAATGTAACTAGAAAAAAAAAGCAAGGTTAGTAGCTCTGGGATATTCACAGGTTGAAGGAATAGACTTTGATGAAACCTTTGCACTAGTGGCATGACTTGAGTCTATCATATTACTATTAGGTATAGCATGTATAAAAGGCTTCAAGCTCAATCAGATGGATATGAAGAGTGCATTTCTGAATAGGTTTATATAGGAATAGGTATATGACAAGCAACCAAAAGTATTTATTGATTCAGCCCATACAGATCATATTTTTAAGTTGAAAAAAACTCTTTAGATCTCAAACAAGCATCAAGGGCTTAGTATGAAAGCCTCACATAATATCTCATCAAGCAAGGATATAAATGAGGTAGTGTTGACAAATCTTTGTTTATTAACAAGTTTAAATCTGATTTAGTGATTGCTCAGATCTATGTTAATGACATTGTGTTTGGTTCCACACATTCGAAGATGGTAGATGAATTTTTTGAATTAATGACATTTGAATTTGAAATGAGTATAGTAGGTGAGCTGAATTTCTTTTTGGGTTTGCAAATTAAACAAGTGAAGGATGGAATTTTTATGTCGCAAACCAAATATGCCAAGAGTTTAATAAAAAAGTTTAGTCTTGAGAATGCCAAACATGTGAGAACACCTATGAGTGTCTCAACGAAGCTAAGCAGGGATGATAATGGTAAAAGTGCTTATGTCAGTCTATATCGGAGTATGATCGAAAGTTTATTATACTTGACTACAAGTTGGATAGATATCTATTACAGCATCGGCGTATGTGCTCACTATCAAGCCAACAAAAAAAAAACACATCTGACAATTGTAAAGAGGATTATCAGATATGTAAGTGGAACATTTGACTTTGGAATATGGTATACATCTGAATCTACATCTTATGTAGCTCAATATAGTGATGCAGATTGAGATGGAAACTTAGATGATCAGAAAAGCACTTCAGGAGGATGCTTCTTTTTAGGTAACAATCTAATCTCGTGGTATAATAAGAAGTAGAACTCAATTTCACTATCGATCGTAGAGGCTGAATATATTGCTGCAAATAGTTGTTGTTCACAACTTTTTTGAATGAAGCAGATGTTAGAAGATTACGGAATTGATCAAAATATGTTGACAATTATGTGCAATAACAAGCGTGTCATAGACATCTCGAAGAATTCGGTTCAACACTTTAGGGCGAAACACATTGATTTGAGATATCACCTTATCCGAGAGCTTGTGGAGAGCAAAATAGTTATCTTGTCACATGTACTTATAGAAAAGTAGTTGGCGGACATCTTTACGAAACCTCTTGATGCAGTCAGGTTTGAATTTTTCCTAAGAGACTTGGGACTTTGTGCCTTACATGTCTAATGTATTCTTTAAAAAAAAAAACCAAACGTTACCTTTTTACAAAAGGATTAAAATCCCTAGTTTTGTTTTCATCTTATTTTTGTTGTCACCAAAGCATCTACGGCTACGTCTTCTTTCCTTCCTTTGATTTTCAAGCACTTGGTTTGGCAAAATTAAAGGGCTCATCGACGCTATTTATCATCCTCTTGTGGCTTTGTCTAAACCGAAGATTCTTAACCTCTTTAGCAGTGTGGGCTTTGTATTTCTCATAGGCATCTCTTTCTGGGTATATTTCTATCCCTTTTGCCGGCGTCACTTATCTTATTTGGTTTGAGTTTTTGCCTTTTGAGTTTAGTATGGGTAAAGAACAAAGAGAAGTCACCTTCAGTTGTGGCGGAGAAGCCGAATGTGATGCACATTCGACGTTCATGTCATCTCCTACGGAATCCGAAGTTGGGAACAAAAATTGACAGGGGCTGGGTCATCCTCGAGCACGCCCATTGACATTCTCGACACCACTTCAAATTGGGAGAGATTACCATATTCGGTTGATGATGTTGTTCGGGTATTATTCTCAATGGTTAAAGAAACCTCTTCCGATTCTTATGCGACCCCTAATGCAGAAGTACCAGTTGCTTCTTCTCCGATTCCTTCTACTGCTCATAGGAAAAGGACAAAATAGATGGCTCGGATATACACTAATAAAAATATTTGATAAGCTCAATTTATAAAATTATGCCAAAAAATAAAAGTAGATATATATACCATATATTTAACATATTCTGAATGACATAAACTCACAAGTGTGGCAGATGCTCCCCTTAATCCGATATCAAAAACAAGTGGACAAAGTTAAAAGTAAGTCAACAGACATAGGCATATATGTTCTCCCCCTTTTGGGACAAAGGATGTCAAAAATAGAAGTTAAGAGCTACCAGAGAGGTGAAGAACCCACTGCTTTAGTTGGCGGAGAGCATCAAGTCCCATTTGAAACATTCCTTCAATCTGCTCAATCTCAGTGAACAAAGCGGCATGGGGATTGATAGAGGACATCCCCGAGGCATCCAAAAGACCCGGTGTGATGTCTGGATCCTGTCATTTTAGCACACAGCTATGGAGTAGACCAGTAGCGCAAAAACAGCAGACTTGTATGTTACTGAGGTCGGCATCCTTCCTTCGTCCTTTCGAAAGAAAAGTGCTTGGTAAATAGGCAAGTTGATGATAACCAAGAGTCCGCAAAGAATTATCTGTACTGCAAATTCATCTAAAATCTTAGTTTGACTGATCACTATCAGCTTCACTTCCCCAAGAAAACAGAACATGTTGAACAGAGCAAGTGTCACTATGATGTTGAACATGGGTGATGGAGAGCCAAACTCCAAGACCTCTCGCTCGTATCTTTTCGAAACATCATCATCGGCCACTTTTGCAGTAATGACAAAAGCAGACTTCGTGAATCCCAATAACCGGAGTATGTTGTCAACCAAGGCAAAAAAATAGGAAGTTGTTCGCTTGAAAAGCCACATCCTTTGGTCATTCCACCAACCTTGAAATGTGCCACCACACCAAACAAATTCTCCTAGGCCATAGATGCGATTGGACAGCATTGCATATGCAAATGGTTGAAACCATGGATTTGATGCCTGATGTTGCAAAACATTTGTTGTTATCAACTTGCTTATTATTTAGAGCTATTCCACCATAGACAACGTTTTATACCTGTGGAAATAAAGAGATTCCTCGAAGCAGGCAAATGGATGGCACAGAAACGTAGAACAAAGTGGCCAATGAGTTTGCAGCCCACAGCAAGTAAATATTGTATGAAATTTGAAGTTTGAACGGTATCCTTCTACGTCCGTAAAAGAAAGGACAGTATTTGGAAAGCAAGACCTGAAGAAGGCCCTCACCCCATCGCCTATGTTGGACAAGTGTCTGCAATAGTGTTGTAGGAGCCATACCCAAGAATGCTTTTCTTTCAGGAGTAAAGTATATAGACCTCCAACCTCTACATTGTATACATAACCCTGTGAGTGCATCCTCCGTTGGACATTCATACTTCAAGCCCATCTGTGAATTTGAGAATTTAAACCATTATCTCAGGTACTTAGCAGGTACGTGATTCCGTGAATGTGAAATAGAGATAAGAAAGTGTCAGACTATTCTTGTCATAATAGGAAATATCCTACAAAGTATTCTGAGTATATTTTTAGGCTGTAAATATTTGATTTTATTTCCTAATTTGTTATTTCCTAGTTTAGATACTATGTGTAAATATAAATATGTATGCTGTAACACCTAAAATGTGGGTGTGCAATATGACTCATTCTCTTGTTCATATTAATTTACATGGTATCAGAGCAGACCTACTTCTTTGAACAAGAAACCCTAGCCATTAACCACTCCTTTTTACTCTTCACCACTATGTCTGAAATCACATCAGATTCTACACCCTTTGGTGTTCCTACATCTTCCTATTCTGAACCCAAAGACTTTGTCAATAAGACACAGAATCCTCATATCTTGTCTTCAGATTCCTATTCAGTCCCGATCATGACTATTAGGCTAAATAGGGATAATTTTTTACGTTGGTCTCAATCTGTGCGCAAGTACATCCAAGGCAGAGGAAAGATTGGGTATTTAATAGGTGACAAGAAGGAACCAGACTTAGATGATCCAGCCTATCCAATTTGGGATGCAGAGAATTCTATGGTTATGACATGGTTAGTGAACTTTATGGAAGAGAAGATTAGTTCCAACTATGTGTGCTATCACACAATAAAGGAACTTTAGGATAATATTACTTACATGTATTCAGACTTTGGGAAATCAATCCCAAGTATATGAAATAATGCTGAAACTTGGAGAAATTTTCCAAGATTGGAATCATTACAAGAAGAAAGTTGAGGATGACCGGATATTCAAGTTCCTCATGGGACTCAATGTGGAGTTTGATGAGGTTAGGGGACGAATAATTAGGAGACGACCCTTTCCATCTATTGGGGAAGTTTTTGCTGAGGTTTGTCGTGAGGAGAGTCACAGGCTAGTGATGTTGAGTAAGAATGCTCTGGGCAGCAGAGTAGAAAACTCTGCATTGGCAGCCATAGGTACCCTTACTGGTAGAATGACAAAAAAGAAATTTGATGACAAAAATCGTGTTAGGTGTGATTATTGCGACAAACCAAGGCATACCAGGGAAAATTGGTGGAAACTCCATGGGAAACCAGAAAATTGTAAGGGCAAACATGAAGGGAAAATAAAAAAATCATGTTGCTAGTGAAGCCAAGACAATCCCTTTCAGTCCGCAGCAAGTGGATCATATCTTGAAACTGCTCAAATCTAATTAAGGATTATCTGGTACTCCTAATGCTTCTTTGGCACAAACAGGTACTGATTTGAATGCCTTAGTGTGTTTCTCTTTATCACAATCTTCTCTATGGATCATTGATTCTAGAGCATCTGACCATATGACAAGTTTTTCAAATTTATTTCATAATTATGTTCCTTATTTTAGCCATGAAAAAATTCATATTGCAAATGGGTATTATTCACCTATAACTAGCAAAGCTTTGATTATTTTGCCAGATACTTTGTCCCTTAAATATGTTCTTAATGTGCCAAAACTTGCTTGTAACCTTTTGTCTGTTAGTAAGTTGTCAAAAGATTCTAATTATTGTGTTACCTTCTTTGATTCCTATTGTGTGTTTCAGGACCTGAGTTCGAGGAAGAAGATTGGCAGTGCTAGAATGATCGATGGTCTTTACTATTTTGAAGATGAAGTCTCTAAGGATTAAAGACCTCAAGGACTAAGTAGTATCAATTCTAACCTTGTCAACGATAAAATAATGCTCTGGCAATATAGACCAAGGCATCCTAATTTTCAATATCTTAAAAAATTGTTTCCTACCTTATTCAAGGGAATAGATTGTTCTTTGTTTCATTATGAACACTGTATTTTGTCAAAAAGTCATAAAAATATTTATCCTTCAAAACATTATCAACCTTCACGACCATTTTACTTAATTCATAGTGATGTTTGGGGTCCTTCGCGGATTCCTACTTATTCAAACAAAAAATGGTTTGTTACTTTCACTGATGATCATACTTGGTTGTGTTGGGTATATTTAATGACTGATAAATCTAAAGTTAAGATAGTGTTCCAAAATTTTTATAACATGATTGAAACTCAATTTCAAACTAAATTTGGTATTATTCATTATAATGGTACTGAGTATTTCAATTAAATTCTTGGAAGTGTTTTGAGAGAGAAGGGCATTCATCATCAATCAACTTATGTTGATACACCTCAACAAAATGGTATAGCTAAGAGAAAAAATTGATACTTGTTGGAAGTGGTCATATCTCTTATGTTTTCTATGTCTATCCTTACGTATCTTTGGGGTGAAGCAGTTTTAACTGCAGCTTATTTGATAAATAGAATGCATACTGTTGTACTTAACTTCGTTACTCCTCTTAATTACTTTACAAGTTTCTTCCTAGAAAATCCCTTAAAATATTTTGGTGTGTAGCTTATGTTCATCTACCTAATAAGGATAGGTCTAAGCTTGATCCTAGGGCTGAAAAATATGTTTTTGTTGGTTATGCATCAAATAAAATGGTTATAAATGTTTTAATCCAAAGAACCGAAAATTCCTAGTTACTATGGATGTTTTATTTTTAGAAAATCAGCCTTATTTTCAAAAGAATTTTCTTCAGGGAGAGAGTTTAAAGGAAGAAAATAGTGGGGATAAAATGCCTATCTTTCATTCATTACCCCAAACAGTAGTTTCTACACCTAAGGATGCTTCGTTAGAAATTGTTGAATCTATGACAGGGGACATACCACAAGACAATCTTAAGGATCAAGAACTTGAGGTCATTGTTTATACAAGGAGAAAAAATCATCAAAAGAGTAAAGAACCGACTATTCCTTCAGCACCTAGTCAGTCTACGACCATTAAAAGAGTAAAGAACCTATTGTTCCTTCAGCAACTAGTCAGTCAATGACCTTAGATTCAGGTACTCAAGACACTTATAAAAATACTAATTTTTCTATCTCACCTCCTGTTTTACCTAATAACTATTTCTCTTAGAAAAGGAACTCGTCCTTGCACTAATCATCCTATTGCAAAATATATGTCTTATGGTCGTCTCTCACAAAAATATAGGACATTTATTTCAAAAATATCTAATCTGGTTGTTCCAAGAAATATTCAAGAAGCACTTAGTGATCCAAACTGGAGAACAACAGTGATGGAGGAAATGCATACACTAAAAGAAAATGGGACATGGAAAATTGTAGAGCTACCCAAAGGTCAGAAAATAGTTGGGTGTAAATGGGGATTTACTGTAAAATGCAAGGCAGATGGTAGTGTAGAGAGATATAATGCTAGACTTGTGGCCAAGGGGTTTACTCAAACATATGGTATTGACTACCAGGAAACTTTCACTCCAGTAGCCAAAATTAACTCTATACGTGTTTTATTGTCTCTTGCAGTTAGTTTCGATTGGGCATTATACCAATTAGATGTAAAAAATGCATTCCTAAATGGTGATTTGGAAGAGGAAATCTTTATGAGCCTACCTCTTGGTTTTGAAGAATCTGTAAGTTAGAACAAAGTTTGCAAACTCAAGAAGTCTTTATATGGTCTCAAACAATCTCCAAAGGCATGGTTTGAATGGTTTGGGAACATTATAAAAGGATATGGTTATCTGCAAAGTCAAGCAGATCATACTCTTTTTTATAAATGTTAAAGAAAAAATAGTAATCCTTATTGTATATGTCGATGACATGATACTAACAGGTGATGATCTTGATGAATTAGCGAGATTAAAGAAGAGGTTAGCTGAAAACTTTGAGATTAAATTAAGATCTAGGAACTTGAAATATTTTCTTGGCATGGAATTTGTAAGATCACGTTAAGGGATCTTTGTAAATGAAAGGAATTATATCCTTGATTTATTGGATGAGATTGGTCTTCTAGGTTGCAAGGCTGCTGAAACTCCAATAGAGGTAAATTTTAAACTAAATCCTGCTAATATTGAGGGTGTAATTCAAAAGGAGAAATTTTAGTGTTTGCTAGGTAGGCTTATATATTTGTCACACACTTGCCCCGATATAGCATTTGTTGTAAGCATAATAAGCTAATTCATGCATGCACCCAGTCATGAACACTTTAAAGCTGCCTATAGGATACCAAAGTACCTAAAAGGGATGCCTAGAATGGGTTTGATGTTTAAAAAATGTGATCACTTTCAGGTGAAAGTTTATGCTGATGCTGATTGGACTAGTAGTGTGATGGACAGACGATCAACATTTAGATATTGCACATTTTTTTGGAGGAAATTTAGTAAATTGGAGAACCACAAAGCAAAGTGTTGTGGCATGAAGTAATGCTGAAGCAGAATTTAGATCCCTTGCACATGAGATTTGTGCACATGGGATTTGTGAAGCTATGTGAATTAAGAAATTACAAGAAGACCTAAAGCTCCCTCACTTCTAATGAAAATCTACTGTGATAATAGAACTGCCATTTCAATTGCTCATAATCTGGTTCCTCATGATCGGACTAAACATATTAAAGTTGATAGACACTTTAACAAGGAGAAAATTGACAGTGGATTAATTTGTGTTCCTTATATTCCTACTTCTCAACAAGTGGCTAATATACTCACCAAAAGTCTACTGAAAAAGCAATTTGACTTTGTAGTAAGCAGGCTGGGGATGCAAGACATTTACAAACTAGCTTGACGGAAAGTGTTAGAATATCTTATTAATTATATGTTAGAATATCCTACAGAATATTCTTGTCATAATAGGAAATATCCTACAAAGTATTTTGAGTATTTTTTTAGGCTATAAATATTTGATTTTATTTCCTAGTTTGTTATTTCCTAGTTCAGATACTAGGTGTAAATAGAAATATATATTCTGTAACATCTAAAATGTGGGTGTGCAATACGACTCATTCTCTTGTGTAAATATAAATATATATGCTGTAACACCTAAAATGTGGGTGTGCAATGCGACTCATTCTCTTGTTCATATTAATTTACAAAAAGATACCTCTTTTCCCCATTCAGTGTTCTTTTCATAGGAGCAACTAGCGAGGACTTTTGATACTTCTTCCAGTGCCTTGGTGCTGTCTTCAGCGGTTTTTCCATCCACCTTCTTCCAGTCTACCTTATACCCCTTCGTATACTGCTTTCCACAAAGAGTCTCTCGCCTGTGAAAGCATCCACTACCGATGTAAGGAGGCCCCCCATTTGCATCGAATCCTGCCAACTCCACCTTAACAATAGAGTCACAGGAGTGAGAATCAATATTATTTATTAAGTATGATCTTTCACTAGTTGAACTTTTATTTTTTAATGTGTTATGTATACATCATGAGAGAAGATTCACAAGTACCTCGGCACAGACGTGGAAGGAATTGCCATACAAATCGTTCTCGGGGATGTTCTCAAAGACCTGTGGAGACTGTACATAGCCAATCTCATGGCCCTTCTCATCATCCATGAAAAAGCACAACGCATTTCTTATTGAGTAGGCGTTGTTTGAGTACATGTCGCAGTCCACGTTAAGAATAATAGGACTGTTACTGACACTCGAAGACACCCGTATCTACCCGTAAAACAGCACAGAATCTTTACCATATATACATAAGTTATAAACCAGTGGGAAAACAAGATCTTTATGGTTCATACCAGTGAATTCATAGCTCCTGCTTTAAAATGATGAGGATATTGGGGTCTCTTTTCACGTGCCAAGTACACAAAAGTTGGCAGAGGATGTCCTTCACTATCCGCAAACTTGGGGTCTCTTCCATCTATTAGTATCTGCAGATCATAAAGCATTGCTTAGGAAGAAATTATGCAAATTAAATGCATGTGGGTTTGGAGTAGGTTGATGAAAAGTGAAGTACTTCGAGGATGGTTTGGTGATCTCGACGCCTTGAAACGAAGTCCCATTCGCGAAATCCTTTGTGTTCTTTGCGAATTTCATCAGACACCTTGCCTAGCTTTGAGGTAGCTTCAATCCGGTTCTTCATGTCCATGTATAGTTCCTAAATAACATGTGTACATCACTTTTAGGGACATGCAGGTCAAATGCAGTATTACCTATTGTCTACTCTCAAATTTGAATGTTTTCGTATAGATAAAATAACAAATTAAAAAATCATCGTTAAGTATGACATAAAAAAGTAAGAGCAATAAAATTACCTCTTAAAAACTCTTTAAAATGAGTATTTGTTAATTTGTCTATTTGAATTTTTATTTTATATTTTATATTTTGTTTTTATATCCTTTTTATTTTAGTTTAAATGACTAGTGCTTGATTTAAATACCTTTATTTTTTCGTGAAGATATACCGTCTATCTGATAGAATAATTTTAATCGTAAAATAGATAATTGATTTATAAAATAAATTTAAATAGAGAATAATTTATATTAAATTTTTTTATAGAATTTAAATATTAAAAAATTATAGAAAGTTATTCAAACAAAAATATGGCGTAGTTATAGTTAAATTTTATTTATACTTAGATATGTAACATTTGTAAAATATTATTGTCAATATAACTTAAAGCATCTCTTAGAGTGCATATGTTTTGTGATACCATACTTAACCTTCTTCAAGTAGAAGCTAAACTCCAATTGGAATTGTTAAAAAAATCAAATGTAGCATTAAATAGAATTCTTTAGTTCTTGGTAAGTTTGAATTTTATTAAGTAAAGATATAGCAAATTATAAAATGTCCAACTTTATGAAATAATTTTTTATTTAGTGCCAAAGTTATTTAAAATTTTTAATTAAGTGACCAACCTTTTATAGTTTTAACAATTCAATTCATAACATTAGTTCTATTAATATAATTTTCTAATTTGGATAACGAATTCCTTTTAGTCTATGACATATAAGAGTCCAAAATTTATGTTTAAATTCAAGATGCCCATCTCCTTCCCACCTTAAGTTTGCAAGGAGATGTTAATATATATAATGTATGAAATAGTATGTAACATATGTAATTTATTTCTAAATTATATGTATAATCTAAACCTCAAAATTGTTGGTATACACATCTTGTAGCCTCAAATCATAAATTTCTGTACAAGTTCTATCAATATTATCATAAAGCTAACGTGTATTAATCATTATAAAAGTGTCTTTTTCTTAGAAGTTAGTATCCAATAAAATTATTAATTTACTCTATTTTTCAATTAATATTTTGATACATTTACTCTCAGTAATCTTCAAAATTTTATTGTTTATTGTTATATTTTGATTATCAGATTTTCATGCTGGTCAACTACAATTGTTGTGTAGCTAGTGATTAGTTGATATCTCAGACTGTTAAGTCATACACAAATGTTGAATTGAAATAATTGCTACTGGACCAGACCTTGATTTGTCTCTTATATGAAAAAGACTTAACACTTAGTCGAAACATCCTTTATCTGCTGGGATTATGTGGCTACAAGTTCTCCAGTTAAAAATAGGGTGGGAAAAAGAACAGTAGGTAGTAATTGCAGTCAGAATATAGTACCAGTACCATATGATACATGTACATACATGCCTATTATCTATTCCAACACCGACATATTGAGCTCCCATTATTAAAAAAAGAAAAGAAGTAAATTGCAACAAGTTAAATTATACATAATAAGAATTATTAGGTTATTTTCAGAACATTACATGATTCATATATAATATTACTTGATCCAAGTATATGGCTAAAATGGTTTTTCGACCCAATTTACTTCAATAAAGTTATGAGGATCATCATAATTACGATGTCATAACAAAAGGTATTGAGGGCATCGATTTAAAACCAACCTTGCAATAAATGAAGCCCTGTGATTATTGTTTTCAAGTAGTCTTTGTAATTACGCAGGGAAAATGAGTATTTCCAGTTCCCACAGTTTATGTTCACAAGCAAATTTAAGACAATAGTAAGTAAATATATTCAGTTACGTACCTTGATGAAAAGCCATTCCTTGACCTTATTGTCAGGCTCGTCCAGTGGCTCAACGGCAGAACGAAAATAGGCCTCCGGCGATCTTGGCTCGACTTTGAACTTCTTGCAAAAGGTTAACCAATACTTTGAGAATTTTGATGCCTCCAACATTGCGTAAAATGTTAAGTCTGAGCCTCCGTCATCAGATAAGTAAACGTTTAACTTTTCTGGAGGGTAATCATAAGCCATCACCGACAACACCGTGTTAACCACCATGATCGGCGGCTCTATCACCGGGTCTGCGGTGCAGACAAAGACGTCTATACCAGGCAAATACTTCTCGTATCTTTTGCATGGCAAGCATTCCAACAAAATTGAATCATATAAAGTGAAAAGCGGCCACAAGTCCAAGAAACATAGTAAAAGATATAGCAACTTTTACGTATCTCCATGTTGAACCATGTGTGTATATATATGTGTGTGTGTGTGTATGTGCTATTATTCTTAATTTCATCAGCTCTCTTCTCAATTTCTATATCATTAGCGTATATATATCCATACAGAGAAGTGGGAAAGAAGAGAGACCTTTGAGAGAGCCTGTCTCTGAAACTGTAACGATAAACAGGGTTCCATCGAACGACTTGATTGACAAACCAGTAAAAGGTGAACCATACTTCTGCTATGAACAGTCCAATCCAAGCCCATCTCTGTAGTAATCCCTCTGGTAAGTAGCTGATTCTATACACCCATATTAAGCAGATAGCAACAAATACTGAAGCTAGATAGAGCTTGAAAAGCAGACGTCTACTTGATGACTTGGTCTCGAAGAGAGGAAGGCTACTGTTTTTCCCCATTTGTCTCCCTCTTTGCACCACACAATAACAAAATGCTAATTTGGTTGGATACCCACATTATAGAATCCAAAGTTTTTTGGCCCATAGTACGTTTGGTCCTGAATTTAGGCTTATTTTTTCAGTTTCGCCCTTCAAATTTCAATTTTTTCCAATTCCTACCATTATAAAAGATAAACATACATTTAAATTAGTCAACCCACTTTTTTATGTCAATTCATAAGTGTTATATATACCAGCCTCTGTAGTTTTACCTATTTCATATTATCTTTTAAAATTTAAACATTATCAAATATTCTTTTATATCTAAAGTGTTGACTATCTATTTCTGTTGACACTATAACAAGTTGACCTTTAGCTACGAAGAAAATCGTTGCTAATAGAGTTTGGTGACGATTTAGTTTCATCGCCCAAAACATCGCGAAATCCTCATAGTTGAAAACTATAAGTGACGTTTTGGGCTAATTGTTGCAAAAAGTTTTTGGCAACGCTTTACTATTGTAGTGAAAATTTTTTAGTGATGATTGGAGGAATCGTCACCAAAGAGTTTGGCTACATTTGTTTTTGTAACTAAAAACTATTAGCTACGTTTACGAAAGCGTAGCTAAAAGTTTTTATCTACGTTTCTGGAAATGTAGCAAAAATTTTTTAGCCATGTTTTTAGAAACGTAACCAAATATTTTTAACTATATTTCTGAAAACGTAGGCAAATGTTTTTAGCCATGTTTTGTAAAGTATAGTCAAAATTTTTATTTATGTTTTAAATTTCAACGTATACAAGATTTTAGTTATAACTTCAACAATTCTTATATATAAAATAATAAATACAGAGACTAGTTTACAAATTATAATACAAATCACTCAATCATTGCATCTTCTTTAAATTTGTAATCCGAGAAAAAATTATTAAATTTAAATTATAATACAAACAAGAGTTAAGAAAAAAAAGTATAAGAGATGTAATTAATACTATTTACTTTCATCTTCACTACTACGATAATCCGGGCCAAGTATGTTTTGAGGTAATTATCATGCTTTACCAACTTTTTTTGATTATGTTGTAATTTAGCCTTAAGCGACTTTTTTTCCTCTTAAAGACGGTGAACTTATGTGGATCTTGATGAGGTTGAAACATTTAATGTAGAGTCAAAGCCAAGACCTTTGATATAACCAAAATGTGTACTAAGCATGGTATTGCAAATGTCTTCTACATTGCCCTCATTGCCTTCGGACACTGATTTATGTAACAACTCTTGCTTCTTATTCTCAAAATTATTAGTTAGTACTACATAAATAAATAAAGTTAAAAGTTAAACAAAATTTTTATACTTACATAATTATTTCTGCTTCTTCTGACTCCACCCTTGACATTCCTTATTGTGAGTGACTTTGTATAGTGTGATCCTATTGTACTCTTGCCTATGTAGTTCCTTCTTACTCTATTTTATGAAAGAAAAATACAAGGCACAATAAATAATGTAGTATTTATTGATATAATTATAACTTGTAAACAAAGATCTTACATATTTATTTCAGATGACTACAAATGATTTGAACCTTTAATTGTGAGATATTTTCATTTTTCCTCTATTAACCTTTTTCTCTCACATTTTTCCTAAATAAATAAAAAAGGATTAGGTACGTAGACTTTAAATCATCTAATAAGATTAATGGAAGCAAATGTGAAGGGAAAGAAAACAAACCTGAACTTTAGGAGAGGCCCAGTAATCACACAAATTATTCCAATTTTCTTAAGACATTCGCTTTGGAACATGTCTCGTTGCCTTCGCATCAGAAGGAAAAGATTTATAAAACTAATGCAACCTATAACGACGATCCTTGGTCCTTTGTTTCAACGATGAAGTCACACAGTTTGAAATATCAGGGTTCTCGATATAGATAACATTCAATTTCATCTGTGAATAATAAGTAAAAGTGCAATTAATCTTAAAATAAGTGAAACACTATTGCATATAGTTAAATATATTGAAAATTTACTGTAACTTTTTCCAAAGCATTTTCAAGCAAGTTGTCTTCCTTCATGTCCTTAGCATGTTTGAGGCAAGGTAATTCTGTTCTCATAATAATCCTCAACTCATTTGACAATTTTGAAAATTGGATCTTGTCTACGGGACTACCTTACAAAGTATTAATGTGTATTGACAACTTGCTATTCATTGTAACATTCCTTCATCGCAATTCGCAACCTTTAGTTATACCTCTACATCTTTTTTTAATATTGACATTGGAACCTGACAACAAATTAATAATGATAAGAAAATATAAATTAAACATCTAAATATATATTTGAGAATAATTCTATTTGTATATGTTAAAGATTAACAAACCTGCATATCATTCTATACTAGTTGATTCATTGTTGTTTGAGAAGGGATGAGGTTGTGGTTGACTAATATCATTGGTGGTTGAGATCGAATGTTGTTATTTCCTAGGAACTGATTGATCTGGATGAAGTTGTATATCCCTCTATTTTACAATTTCAAAACGTCACCTTCTTTCCTTTTTTCTACCAGGTGCCATTGTATTAGACATCTATAAAAACAAATATAAATTTTATTAACATTATAATGCATCCAATCACTATTACAAACATACATTCAGTCATTAACATTAATCGCATTAACATAACTCAATCATCAACAATTTGCATTAACATAATTTAATCATAAAAAATCTGCATTAACATAAGTCAACCATCAATAATCCACATTAACATAAGTCAATCATTAACAATCCACATTAATATAACTTAATCATCAACAATTCGCATTAACATAACTAAGTCATCAACAATCCGTATTAACATAACTAAATCATCAGCAATCTACATTAATGTAACTCAATCATCAACTTCACGAATTAATATAACTCAATCATCAACAATACATATTAATATAATTCAATCATACATCTATGAAATGTAAACATTGGATCATGGAGACGGTAAGCTTTAGAATTAAAATAGTAACCCACAAATATAAACTTTTGTGACTTATCCCAGCTTATGTTCGTCTATTATTCTCACAGCATAATATACACAATCGAAGACACATATATGGCTCACTGATGGCTTGTTACCATACCATGCTTCATATGGAGTTTGATTCTACACAGCTTTTGTAGGTGACATATTGATGAGATACACAGTCATTACCATGCCTTCCACCCAGACATTATTAGGAAGACCTTTTGATTTCATCATTGAACAAGCCATTTCAACTTCTATTTGATTCTTCCGCTTAGCTACTTCGTTCCGTTCCAAAGTATAAATTGTTGTCAATTCCCTTTTGCTGCCTTGTTCCTCATAGAATATCACAAATTCATTAGAGGTGAATTCACCATTACAGTCTATTCAGAGCACTTTTAGATCTCTTCCACTTTGTTTCTCTGTCATGACTTTAAACATTTTGAAATGTTCAAAAGTTTATGATTTCAATTGCAAGAAGTACAGCCAACTCATTTGACTGCAATCATCCCTAAATAACAAAAAATGCCTGCTTCCCGAAAGAGATTCGCTCTTCATTAGACCACATAAATCTACATGGAACAACTTTAAAGCTTCAGTTCCTTGTCTGGATTTTCTAACAAGAAAACCATTTTATGCTTACTTCCCGAGCACACACCCTTCACATACCATCTGCTTATGTTTCAGCAGCTGTAAACCTTTACTATTCAAATGACCATAATGCAGATGCCATAACTCACTGTCATCTAACTCCTCATTTACAAAGGCCACCTCTATGTCCACAGAAAAAACAAAAGTGAACATTCTATTAACAGACATATTAGCATGAGCAAGCACTTTTTTCGAGTTCTTGTTCTTTATCACACATTGTGAACCATCAAATACCACAAGGTAACCACATTCAATTAATTAACCCATACTAATTAGATTGTGAGCCAGACATGGAGCATAATGCAAATCTTTGGTAAACTTTGTTTGTTAGCTCAACGTAACCATTGCTATCCCACGATCTTCGATTTATAGTTGTTAATCATCGCCCAAACGTATCTATGATTATATTAACTCATACAACTCTTTAAACTTGGACTTGTCTTTGGTCATATGATGTGAACACCCACTATCGAAGTACCAACATAATTGATCAACCAATCATTAATTGTGTGTGCCATAAACAAGTAATCATCATGTTCATCATCTTCTTTTGTATAGTTGGCTTCTTCAAGGTTCGACCAACAAAACTTCTCTGTATGCCCATTTTTTTTGCAGTATAAACATTGCACTAAACTGTTTTTGCCTCTCCCCCTTCCTCAAAATTCAGCTAACCCTCCACCTCTTCCTTGTAGATTAGAGGATTCCTCTTCTCCTTTGATTTGAAAGGTTTTTTCTTTCTCTTTCACTGTTGTCTTGTTAATCATAACTTCATGTGCTTACAAATAGCCAATTAATTCATCAAAAGAAAAATTGGACAGATTTTTTCATCAGTGAATTTTTCACCACAGGATCACATTTGGCTCACAATAGCCAAGATGCACGCCAAATACTTTGTACAAATTCATCCCTTTCATGCTAAAAGTTTTAAACTCTCGTTAATAGGATTGAAGCTTAATGGTAATTACCTTTATTGATCCCTAGAATTCAGTTTCAATATTGACCAAGCTTGCTTGGCCGTAGTTGCTGCTGCTATGTATGAAAAGATTGATTTATCCACTATCTGTTGGATGAAAAATAAGGCTTTGGCCTCAAATTTCTAATTTTCCTTTAAGCGCCTCATCATAACTTATTTCTGTATGTCTGTTCTCCACGAAATCCCAATGTTCTTGGGACTTGAACAACGTTTTCATCTTGATGCTCCAGTACTCGTATGAATCGCCCTTGAAAATTGGAATTTGTGTTGATGTCACATTGACAGCATTTGAGTTTATTGCCATATTTGACAGAGAAATGAGTTCAAGCCCTTAGTTTAAAGGGAATTTCGCTCTGATACCAAAATTATTGAAGAAATTTAAAGAATAGTGATGAAGAAAGATGTTGTCAAGTTTTATTAAAGCAGAAAGATGGGCTATATAGATGCTATACAATCTAACTGATAAGAACAACCTAACTGATAAGAAAGAAAAGTTTGCTGAGCTAAAAACTCTCAACATCTAGGTTATAAACAAGGAGAAATAATGGTAGAAAATCTTCCACCTTATTTGGTGTTAACATAATAACATCTAACATAAGCAAAACAGAAGCATACCTGTTTGCACTTGTCAGCTTTCAGTTCCAATGTCAGACCCCGTTATCGGAGTCTAACTCGTACTTGCTCTGATACCACATCTGTCGGACCCCGAGTTCGGAGTCTAACTCGCATGCAGAATACCTTAATACGTAAGTTATCTCCCAAAGAGAACACCTTGACCACTATCGGATTATCTTCTCAAACTCCCCCTTTCTAGTCTCAGTTCAGCTCTTAGAATAGTCGACTAGTCCATTCCTACCTTTCAACCTGAATCCCTCAATGATCAGCGTGGGTGAGTCCTCACTTTACACATATACTTGCTTCGGGGCTATTAGTATAACTACTCCTATAAGCATCCAAACTAGGGTTTCTTTGGATAGATAGAAAGAGGACTTCAAGAAATACAATTTTTATGAAGACCTCGAAGACTCACTTTATCTTCTGAAGGGTCGAAAATGGGACAGAAGATATGTGGTGAATAGTGACCTAGACGATAGCGTGAATAGTGTCACAGACGATATTTTACAAACGTCATAACTTTCTCTAAAGGGATCGGATCACGGTATTCTTTATACGGTTTGAAAGAAGATTTCAAGGTCTACAACTTCCATAAAGACCTCAAAGGTCGATTTTATCTTCTAAGTGGTCAACAATGGGACAGAAGAAATAAGTGAACAGTAACCTAGACGATAGTGTGAACAATGTCACAGACGATATCTTACAATTGTCATAACTTTCTCTAGGGGAATCAGTTCAGGGTATTCTTTATATGATTTGAAAGAAGATTTCAAGGTCTACAACTTCCATAAAGACCTCAAAGGTCGATTCTATCTTCTAAGGGGTCAACAATG
>JAOQMS010002184.1:0-17542 GCA_027563885.1 Erythroxylum longipes
GCACATGCTTATCTACACAGGGGAAACAATATTCTAACCACTTACTCGCTTAGCAAGTGCGCAGTGTAAGTGCTTTAGCACTAAAATTGGAATCGGCACCACAAGGATTGCTGGATCGCTATTCGATGGTGAAGACCAGGGGATAGGGTTGCTATAGCAGGTATTTTAGTGAGGAATGGAACTTATGACAGATTCTTTCTAACTCAAACTATGTAATACGTGAGTTCATTCTATATCCCTCACGTGTACTATTCATCTCCACTGACTCACCATTTGTCATAATGACCATCTATAATGGAACCTTCCTAACTTAAACAATATTATCCCCATACTCCTCACGCGTACTAAATTCCAAATGAAAGCATCTATATAGTTGTATAGATATGCCAAACCGTATATCATAACTTAGCTAAATGTCATATAAATATCTCACATAGTTACGTATTCTAGCCATATGCACAAGTGATGGGATGTTACAATAAGCATCTTAAATACCGACAGAACCACAGTTTTGTCAGTAACTGTTGAATTATTCATAAATTAAAATGAATTCATTTGGTTTTAATTCAAACTACGTCGTTTTATTCACAGTTTTAACTCCCTCGAAGCTCCCCCTTCTTCCCTGCCTCTGTTATTTTTTCTCTTCTTCCCACCATCAACGTCATCATTCCTCTTCCTCCCAAGCTTTCAACGTCAATTTTTGCTTCCTTTGGTCCATCGTGCATCATTTTCAAATAACAAAACTAGGTTTATTTTGTATCCAAAAAATGAAGGTGTTAAATGCTTATATATATGAACGTAGACGGGTGGGTGGGTTTTGGATGTGTAAAACCAAGCTATTTATGTGTTTTTACATAGAATTGTTGTTTTATTTATTGTTTAGATGTGTTGTTATTGGTAAATAACGAAAAAATGTGGTTATTTTGTTACTAGGTAAAGATAATTCAGGTTGCATATGAATTGTTCGATGCAATGTCTCTTAGGAATGTTGGTGATACTTGGTTAATGCCTAAATTTGGTTAATGCCTTAGAATCTAAAGAAAATGCCTAAAGTAGATACATAAGACTTGAAATGGAAAATGAATATATGGAAGGTACTTTGAAACTATAACTAGTCATCGTAACTTGGATTAGCAAGCCTAAAGTCTATTTAAAGGAGTTAATATAGAAAAAGTGGTAGCTCTCATCTATTCTTATATTTACTTATATATATAGTAACTATCGAAGAAGTAGCTAATTTATCAATCTAAAAGAAGTAGTTAATTTATACCAATGATCAAGTGGAAGAGTTTAGTTATAGATAAGGAAGTGCAAAATGTCAAAGCATAAGGCTTTGGGGGTATTGAAAGGCTAATTGTTGACTACTCTTTCCCAAAGTTCAACAAAGTATGAAGACTTTTTGGCCCTTCTTCTTAAGAAGAATTGGTATGCTTCTAAGTTGATATTCAATTAGCTAGCTAGTTCTGAAAATGGTGTATTAGTTTACATGAAGTTGTGATTCATGTGTTATATCTAGTACCTTTCAATACTTTCTTATATTTGATGCATGCAAATGATGTTTTTTTTTTCATTTTCCCCCTTCTTCATATGATATATGGTAGGAGTAGAGTGAGTTGTTGATTATAGTATATTTGCGTTTAATTTTATTACTATCAAAGGTCAAACAATAAAAAGGATTGTAATCTAATGATTAGGTGAATTTACTTTCCTATTAGGTTAATAAATTGAGTAAATTGTGTTAAATTTAAATATGCTATCACTTTAGTAATTTATCAAATATACCATAAATTTTATTTTATAATATTATATATCGTTATTTATATAAAAAATACACGCATATGTATTTTATTATAATAATGTTAGTGACATAAGTCAGTAGAGATCGATCAAATGACATTAATCATCTTTTTCAAAATATTTTTTAGATAAATTTCTTTGCATAAAAAGAAAAAAATAGTTGTTTGCTATGATGAGAACGTGTTGAAACTTAAATATAAAACTAGATTCAAATTTTAATTTCTTTGTCTAAACTTGATAAAGTTGGATATTCCTTCAAGTTTTGAAATGTATGTTGCATTTTATTTAATAATAACGATGTATTGGTTTCGTGATGGTTTATACAAATTAAAGTTTGATGATCTTTTTGTTAAGACTTTGTTGGCCTTGTATTCAATGTTGGTATTAAACATAGTTTAGCAGAACAAGGTTTAGCCCACTTATAACATAAACATCTACGTAACATATCTAAAGAAAGAATACAAAGATTGTAAAGAATGAAATCATTTTAACTTAGATTTTACTTATTTTATTAATATGTGCATGGTATTATAAGAAAACATATAAGGCAGATAATTAAGAAAACAAACATAAGAAGCACACAACACCTTGAACTTTTATATATTTTGATATATATGGGCCTTTTGTTGTTTCATCTTTTAGTGGGAAAAAGTACTATATCACTTTTATTGATGATTTTATATTATGGATATGTCTAATTGCTATATGAGAAATCATAATCAATAAATGCCTTAGAGGTGTTTATTAATGAGGGTTAAAATATACTTAAACCAAAAAGTGAAAGTTGTTAGGTCTTATAAAGGTGGTAAATTTTGTGGAAGGTAAAATGAAATCGGACAATGTCTTGACCTATTTGTTAAATTCTTAAAAAAGCATAATGTATGTACTTAATACATAATGTTCGTCACACTAAAATACAACAGTATTGCATAAAGGCATAAGCATAATTTAATGGAATTGGTTAAGAGCATATTGAATTATTCTTATCTTTCCTTATCATCATGGATATATGCTTTGGAAATTACCTTATGTTTATTAAGAATGATTCCTACACTACGAGAAAATTAATAATTAGCGACGGATTTTTATTAAAATTATCATAACATTAATTTTTAACATTACCTCCACTAAAAGTTCACATATTTCTATTTCAAAATAAACAATATTATTTTCTGATTTACTTGCTTTAATATATTAAAAATATAACAAAACTATTGAACAAGTGTATTATATTAAATACGAAATATTTCTTTCGCAGGTCCCTATGTTGTGTTGAAGAGCGTCGCTCATCCTTCTTCTTTGTAGTCTTAAGTTGCCGTCCATCCAAGTAAGTCGTCCAACTAATGTCTACCATATCTATTGCTTTAATAATCCAATTATGATATGTTTGGGTTTTGTGTGAATGCAAAAGAGGTCTTAATTTTGTGTTGTTATTTAGAATATTCTTATAATCATTGATGAGTTTTTATGTTCTTTTTTGATACTCTAAGTATTTACTGTATGTAGAATGAGTTTGAGATCTTATAGATGATTTAAGGAATTAATAAACCCCTAGGACGGTATATAGGCTGGAAACCCATAATGCAGCTCCCATGAGGCTTATCAGTGAAAATTTTCACGAGCCTAGCTGTCACAACAAGGTGTCACAACAAGAACTTGCTTTCTTGATTCACAGGTGTAAACAATGCCACATATTATAGTATTGAAATCAATTATAGGTGATTAATTCAAACATAAATACTTCAACTTCAATGTGATTAATGCAAACTTAGTATTAACATAAGAAATTCATACGTTTAATAAACAAGACAGTTCTTTGCATAATAAACCCCTAGCTCGGTATAGAGGCTGGAAACTTGTGATGCAGATCTCATGAGGCTTATCGGTGAAAATTCCACGAGCCTAGGAGTCACAGCAAGAACTTGCTTTCTTAATTTACAGGTGTAAACAATGCCACATACCATAGTATTGAAATCAATTTTAGGTGATTAATTCAAATACAAATACTTCAACTTGAATGTGATTAATGCAAACTTAGTATAAACACAAAAAACCATATGTTTAATAGACAAGATAGTTCTTTGCATAATAACCCGTAGGATAGTATATTGGTAGAAAACCCGTGATGCAACTCCCTTGAGGCTTATCAATGAGCCTAAGGTCACAGCAAGGACTCACTTTCTTGATTCATAGGTATAAGCAATACCACGTACCATAATATTGACATCAATTGTAGGTAATTAATTCGATTGATTAATACTTAGGGGATATTGTGTAAAGTTTAGATGTTCTGTAAACTTAAGGGACATGAAGGATACTAACTATGAAATCACTCTTTTAAATTAATATTTTTGCATAAATGAGTAATGTTGATAGATTTTGGATGTATAGATAATTAACACCTAATGGTTTCATTAATCCTGAGTTTGTTGAGGGAGTTAAGCTTTTATTCATTATGCATGTTCTCAACCTACATATATGGATGGCCCAAAGATCAGCCATCCGTGTAAAAAGTACAAATACATTCGTTTCCTTCCTATTGATGAAGTGAATGGGCATTGTTGAGAAAAGGTTTTTTCCCAAATTATTTTGATTGGACACGATATGGGAAGCCATTGATTTGTAGCACCTCAAGGGGTAATGAAGTAAACTTGTCGGTGAATGTAAATGAGTTTAAATGGGGGATTGGATTTAGAACAAATAATGTGGGTACAACTAAATACTTATATGCAATGGTTTATCATGTAGCCGATTATACCTTTCAGGAAAATATAGAAAATCTTGAAGAAGAACCAAACCCACATGCAAAATAACTTTTTGACTTACTACATTCAGCTGACCAAGAATTATAGTCAAATTATGAGACAATGGCTCCATTGTCTTCAATTACTCGAATATTGAACATAAAGTTTAAAAGACATATTTATGATCATAGTTTTGATAAAATTCTTGGATGGTATAACGAATCATTGCCTCCTGATCATACAATGGTTGATAGTTTTTACAATATGAAGAATTTTATTAGGGGTCTTGGTTTGCCTGTTGAAAAGATTAATTGTTGCAAATTGAGATGTGTGTTGTATTAGGGAGATGATGTGGAATTACAAGAGTGCAAATTTTGTGGTCAATTTAGGTTCAAGCCTAGAAAGCGTTCTATGAAACAGAAATTATGTTAGACCCCGTTTCCGGAGTTTAACTCGTTCTCTAATACCATAAGAATGTTGGCGCCTGGGGTCTCGATACTTATTACCGAGCTACCTTACCAGAGTATCGCGTAAGGATCATGTACAAGGACCCATCAGGAAAGTTCGCTGCAGTAAACTTTTCTAATACCTTTCTGGAAAAGTTTGCCGCGGTCAACATTTGGCTTCGCCGCAGCGAAGTCACAGAATTAGGTGAGAGTGCCTCTCGAGAAAGGTTTGTCGCGGCAAACATTTGGTCTTCGTCATAGCAAAACCTTCGGAGAGACCCCAAGCCATCCAACACTAACATGAACACATATCCTTTCAACACAACACAAATTCCATCACTACCAACAAATCTTAACCAAGAAGAAAGATATGTACATGATCGATAGAAACTTTTTCAAATCTCAATCTCGTTACTAAATCAAAATAAAGTTTGAACAAAGCTTTAGTGGGCATTTCAAGCCACAATACATCATAATCCAAAAATACATAATTTACACAAAGTAGAATTGCTCAAAATGCAACTAATGCCCAAGAAAACACATAATGATATCAATAAAGAAGTTAGATGACACTTTCCTCGATGGTTCGAAAAATATATAAGTTTTCACTTACAATTATTAAAATGGTTGAATTATAAGATTAAAGTGTTCAAATGACATTATACTGTTTATTATGATAATTTCTTTTGTGTAGGCCTTAGAAAATCCAATAGAGAGTAAGTTCGTATGTGATCTTGCGAAAGGACCTTTGCAAACTGTTAAATTGTATCCGGTGTATTTCGTTAATGGATACAAATATCGTAGAGAATATTATGGTCATAGTATGGCAACAATAAATAGTGGAGTTTGCATACAGGGAGAATTAATGGATTACTATGGTGAAATTATTGAGATACTTAAAATTGAGTACCCTGAATTGCCAATAAAGTGAAGTGTGATATTTAATTATGACTACTTTGATCTAACTTCAAATGTTGGTACAAAAGTATATAGCCGATACAATTTAGTTGAAATCAACCAACGAAGAAGATTTAGACAATTTGAACCTTTTGTGTTGGCAATGCAAGCAATCCAGGCATATTATATCCCTTTTCTCAACTTACAACAAGATAAGTCAAATTGGTTGGTCGTTTGCAAACTTAAACCTAGAGATGTTTTTAAATCACATGAAAAAGGAGAACAGAGAATTGAAAGTTAAGCGTTTCAGGAAGATGTTTATAAAATAAATGCATATGTTGCATATGACGAGAATGAACCTTTGAACGATCAAAATAATGAATATGTTAAAATTTCATCTTGAGAGGATGAGGAGGGTGAGACATCTGAAGAGGAGCCTGAGTTTGATTCTAATTCTTCAAAAAAAGAAGATAATGATGATTTTGATTTACAATTAAGTGCTGATAGCGATTAATTTGTATTTGTAATAGAATATTATATTTAATAAATCAATTATTGAATTTTCAATATACTGTTATATATTGAATTGAAATTTTTATATTTCTGAAATATTCAAAAAAAATGTGAATTTCAAGTATTATGCTGCCAAAGAGAAAATAGGATATGATGCAACCAAGGTTCAGACCACGATTTGGAGCCAGTTACTATCTAAGTGAAGCATTACATTTTACAGCTGCAACCGAATCAGATGTTGTACCCCCAGCTACTACACTTGCAGATGAGGCATCACCTTCCATACCTACTACTACACTATCTACCACCCCTATACCGACAGAGATATTGGGGTTAAACGATGCAAATGAAGGAGGCAACCTTCAGCTTGAAGCTGAGGGAGTTGATGGAAGAACTTACATCACAATTGTCAATAATCTGTAAGTAAAAATACATGAAACACCAAAACTTATAGGTTTAAATTTGAAAATGATATAAAATTATCTATTTTTATATTAGGTTGATTTCGTCTGGACCCTATTTAAGAAACATGACATCTAAATTCAAGGAGAAGAATGATCTTGAGGATTATAAATGGAAGAATATCTCACAGGCGACAAAGGATTTTTATTATCAGAAGTTTGAGGTACAACAAAATATATCTTTTGTATTTTTAATTATTTTTTGTACATTAATTAGATAAATATTGTAGATTATAAGTACTTATCGTAAGATTTTCTTGTTTTTTCATAAAGGATGTTTTTGGAATTCTGAATTTGACGTGGTTATTGATAAGTATGAGACAAACGAGCTCGTACACATTATAGAGACTTTGTTAGTGCGATACACAAGACTAGTGTACGACCTCCTTATATTTTAGAAGAAATATGGAGTCTTTGGCAAGAGTATTGGACATCACCAAGGCAATGTCCATTTCAGAGCATAATTCTACCAACTAATGTGGAAGATTGGGAGGAGAAAGCCTTCCCGTACATACTGGAAGATGTATTAACCCTCACGAGCATGCAAAGAGACTTTTAAGTATCGACAATTTACCCTTATATTCTGATTTTTTTACGTTGATGTATTTCAATTTAATTTGATGTGTGAATTTTGGAATAAAAATAGAGGAAACTCTGTCGAAATTTTTAAAAATTGTAGTTCACTTATAACATTTTATTCTGATGCAGGAAAAGTCTATGGGCATGAAGCCTATACCCTGTCAGCTCTTTTTGCATACGCACACTAAGAAGCATGACGGTGTGACCTTCGTCAACACCCGATGTAGAGTACTAAATGTATGTGAAATTTATGCTTTAATAGTAATGCTTAATAATGATCACTTATTAATACAAACATTGTCTTCTGATAGGACCAAATACAAGAAAGCATTCAACGATAGTCTCAACAGTCTAAAAATGTTGATGAGAGTCAAACTTATTTTCATGCAGTGGGTGGTAGGGACCGTCATGGAAGGATTATCGGCTTAGGTTCATTTGCGAACACATGTTTTTCGCAATCTTCCACATCCAGTGCAATAACATCTAGTAGGCGGTCCGCATCCAATGAAGTCCATGAGCTTCGGAGCATAGTATAGACATTGGCAACTCAGTTGCAACAATCGATGGAGTAAATAGCCCAGCTTCGTAATGAGGTGGATGAGTTGAAAAGGAGGGGCAGCACCTCATCACAGCAGTCAGAGCATCTATGTTCACTAAATAAATTGCTTACTTGTAGTCATTTCGTATAAACTAAATATTTATTATGTACAAAATAATTTTTTATTATCAATTAAGATAATTTTTACTTTATATCATCAACCAACTTTCTGTCTTAACAAATTAAATGTAGAAACAAATCAAAATATTATCATCAGATAACTGATAACTGTATACATTATGCTTCAACCATAAGATTATCAAATAAAATTAAATGCAAGAAAAAAATAAAAATAGTCTTAGTAAATTTGCCAATGGAAAAACAAAGTTTGTCGGTAAAATCTACTTAATTTACTGACGGATAACTAAGTTCCGTCGGTAATGTTAGTCGTTAACTTACCGATGGAATAACTAAATCCGTTCGTAAATTTATCTACGGATAGGATTTGTGTGTTGATAAATTTACAGACCAAAACATTTTTTCCGTCACTAAATTTACCAAAAGCACAAAATAACTATCGGTATATTCATTGACGGGAACACAAAATATTCATCAGTACATTAGCGACGAAAAATCTGTGATTCGTCATAAATTATTACCTACGGCCATTTCTCCGACGCCTTGGTCTGTCAGTAAATTCCATCGCTAACTTAGCTTATCGACATAATGTTTAGTTGTTTCGTCGATAATGTTTGTCGCTAAACTCCATTTTTCTTGTAGTAGGCGTGGGCAACTGATATAGAACTCCTTATACCTTTTCCAATATTCATATAATGTCTTTATTATAATTTGTCTTATCTTACATATCTCCTTTATGATATTCGTTGCTCTTGATACAGGAAAGAACTTCTCCAGAAACATTCTTTTCAGCTTGTTCCATGTTACTGAGGCAGGTGGAAGATAATATAGCCAATCATTTTCCTTATCTTTCAATGAGAACGCAAAGGCTCTGAGATTATTTTGTTCTTCTATCAATGCTTATGGTTTCATTGTAGAACAGACAACATGAAATTCTTTCAGGTATTTATGCGAATTTTCACCTGCAAGACCACGAAAAATTGGCAATAAGTGAATCAAACCATATTTTAATTCAAAATCTACCTCATCATCTGGAAATTGAATGCATAAATGTTGTTGATTCAAATTTAATGTCGCTAACTCCTATAACGTTTTGAGGTTGAGATTTGCCATCTTTTCGCCCGCTTCTTGAAAATTAGAGTCTTCACTAATTGTTAGATCTACTTTAACTTTCACGTCTGAAGGTTAATGATCGCTTCCTTGCTTAGTCTATTTTCTCAAATGATGCGCTATCTTCTCAATTTTTGGATTATACTACAATTTACCTGTTTGAGAAGCATGGGTTATACAAGACAAGAGGTTAGTAGTAACTTTAAAAAAGATGCATAGAAACTAAGAAACTAAAATAGCTCTCTGATAATAGCGCCAAAATTTAGTCGAGTTGTCGAAGCCCCCAAGATAATTATGATTTTCCAAAGTTCTTGTAGTAGTCGTGAAACTAGGTCGAATTTCAAGAGAACTAGACAGTAGTTTCTTAATCTCAAGTAATGAAATAAAAGGGGTGTTTTTATCAAATAACTAATTAACTAAAATTAATAAAAAACCAAATTAAATTAACTGAATATACGAGCAAGAAAGTCAAGATTACCAAACTTTGATTCAAGGAAAAGATCTCATCTTATTGTGACGTTGATCATTGGTTTAAAAAGAATATTTTCACAATTCAAGTAGTTAGTCCGAAACATATTAGGATAGGCGTAATAAGTCTCAAATTTTCCTAAATTAATAGGTTCAAACCTAACATCCAAACCAAAACTTATCATCTACTGACCGGGTGTGATAGCATTCCATATCAAATAAATGATAGCAATAAGCTTCGTGAAAAAGACTAAACCCTAAATTAAATAATTAAGATAACTGGAACTGTTAAATTTAGTTTTCTTATTTATCATAAGTTAAATATGGAAAATCGTAAATAACTTATTTGTTACTTGTACCAATCTTTCATGACAATTACGGATCATTGAATTCCTATATAGCAATAGAATAATCAATATTAAATTAAATTGTCAGATTAATCAAATATTAATCATTCATGAAATATGGTAACTTAAAACAAGAAATACTGAATGATAACTCAAAACAACAAATATTTGAATTAAAACATGAATAAAAGGTTTAGAACACAAAATGTCACAAAGTTAAAACTAGAATATTGAATCCTCTTGAATCAGAATAACTGAGTTTAGCCACACATGGTTTTTGCTCTCATAACAAAAATAGAAGAAAGATAAATAATTGCAAAAAATGTAAAAAGAAAGAACATTTTTCTATTGTAAGGGACATCCCTTTTATAGGGTTTTATGTTCTAATCATAATCTAATTCTAAGTTTTATCATCTAATTTTAAGTTTCAAAGATGTTATCTAAAACAAATTCAAATTCTTACGTGATAAGGATAGATGGATGTTAATGTCTTTATTTAATTTTCTTTGTTCTTGAGATTTGAAGTTATACATAATGGGAATTAATCTTGTTTTATGTCAAGGTGTATTTTTGAACTAAATAGAAAGAACTGCTACGATTTTGGGATAAAAGAGTTGAACTAGGTGTTGAACCTAATTAGACATGGCCTCGTGCAACAACCAGAAGCATCAAATGCAGTAGGTTGGAAGTATAAAGGAAAAGACGTAGCACAAAAGTGAAAAGCAGAAACAGAGAAGTGTGGGTTTAAAAGGGCGTGACAGAGAAAAGAAGGATAGTGTGAAAATAAGAGAAGAACACCCGCGACAGTCCCAACGCCTGCGACAGTCCCAAATAATTAGGAAAATTTATGATGTTGGGTAACTAAACTTTTATTTCTAGGTTTACAGAATCTTAGTTATTGAACTCTGAATGTTGTGAGACTTTTGTTCTTTATTTCAATAGATTTATTAGTCAAGTATTAATTATTTTTCTGGGTCATTATTTGATTGTTTTATTTTACAGCTAGGTGCGTAACTAGTTTGTGATTTTATTCAATCAATCGCTAGATTAAACAGGTTGACGTTCAATTCTTTTAATCAAAAGTAGCAACTAGGATTTTTGTCTACTACGTTAGGGACATGGTTCTAGGAAAAATAATTGTCTAGGCTAAATATACATCGTATATATGTTGTCTAGTTCTTCTATTTTCTTGGTTCGTAAAGCTATTAATTAATTAAATCTGAGATCGTATCAAGGTTATTGATTAATAAAGGTTAATTTAAATACATGTTTTGGTTAACTAAATATAAGAGAAAATAGGTAAATAAATTTACCACGATGAATGCTTAACTAAGAAATTGGTTATTTTAGTGTCGATGATCAACGCAAGTTTAATAATGAAGGAGACCGGAAACCAATATTTGTTCCTATTGATTGTTAGATTATCATTGTTTTGCTGTTAGTTATTCTTCAATTTCGCATTCCATTTAAATTCTGTTCAATTCACAATTTTAAAACCCCTTTTTTATTACGCAACTACTAACGTTTGAATTCCTCATGAGAACGATCCCTACTTTCCACTACTACATTAATTTGTGTTGCAAGAAGTTGGTTTCTTTTTATATTTGGTTGCAGGAGACAACAGTCACTAAATTTTGACACCATTGCCGGGGAATGTTTGACAGTTTATGTACGTTACGCGTTCGAATCAATCTGAAAATTTACAGTGCAATCCTAAAATTGAGAAAACAACAAAGGCATTAAGAAAGCAGACGAAAGAAAGACAACAAGTACTGAGAGAAGAAGGACAGAGGGAAAAGAACATGGATGCAAATCGCACTTTACGCCAACTGGCTACTCCAGCTCAGGACCGACAACCACACTACATTAATTTTCTGAATTTGGGTGATAATAACACTTTTGAGTTGAAGTCGAGACTAATTCAATTATTACCCACTTTTCGAGGCACATTAGGAGAAGATCCTTATAAGCACTTGAAGAAGTTTGATGTTGTTTGTATAGGGATGAAGCCTACTAATGTCACTGAAGAGCAGATAAAGCTGAGGGCTTTTCCCTTTTCTTTGAAGGACGATGCCCAAGATTGGTTATATTATTTACCCGCTGGAAGTATTAGAACGTAGACAGAGATGAAGAAGTTATTTCTAAAGAAGTTTTTCCCAGCTACCAGGGCTGCCAATATCAAAAAAGAAATATGTGGAATCCGAAGAAACACTAAGGAGTCATTATATGAATATTGAGAGAGATTTAAGAAGCAGGCTGCCCCCATCATCAATTCAATTGGAAACTGTTGATTCAATACTTTTATGAAGTTTTTTTTTTGACTGAGAAGAGTATGATAGATGCTACAAGTAGAGGAGCGCTAGTTAATAAAACACCAGCAGCTGCATAGGATTTGATCTCAATTATGGCTTCTACTTTCAACAATTTGGAGCTCGGAATGATTATGGTTCAAGACATGTTAATGACATGGGAGTTTTGTCATTGGAAAGAAGATTAGATGATTTGACTTCTTTAGTGCGTCAACTTGTGGTATCAAGGAAAGAGGAAGTTAAGACTTGTGGTATTTGTTCAATGGTTGGCCATCCCACAGATATATGTCCCACTCTACAAGAAGACCAAGTTGAAGAAGCCAAGGCAATGTGTAGTTACTTCAGACAACCTCAAGGGAAGTACAAATACATATAATCTAGGTTGGCGAGATCAGCCAAACCTCCGTTATGGCAACAATCAGGGACAACAAGTAAGTTCTAATTTTCAGCCATATAAACAGCCTTATGTGCCTAGACAGCAACAGTAAGTGGGAAAAAGTTCTGGTGAAAATAATTTTTTCGAGGATATAATCAAGACATTGGCCACGAATACTGTGAACTTTCAACAGAATACCATGAAATTTCATCAAGATACGCAAGCCAGCATACAGAATCTTAAGACTCAAATAAGCTAAATGGTGATTGCCATCAATAAGTTGGAGGCACAAAATTCAGGAAAGTTCCCTTCTCAACCTAAGGTGAATCCAAAAAAGAGTGCTTGTGCTATCACACTTCAAAGTGGTAAAGAGTTAAACCTAACCTAAAGGTTTCTAAACGAGAGGTTGATGAAGACGTAGAGAAAGAAGTTTCAAAGTAGTCACAAGAGAAAAAGGAGGGTGATTCTTGCATTATCACGCCTAAGTTCAGTGTACAACCTCCTTTTCCTAGTCGTTTTGCCAAGCAAAAGAAGAAGGAGCAACAGAAAGAAATTCTGGAAACTTTTCACAAGGTAAAGGTCAATATTTCTTTGCTTGATGCTATTAAACAAATTCCTCGTTATGCTAAATTTCTTAAGAAACTCTGTACCTCAAAGAGAAAGTTAAGTGGCAATGAAAAGGTGCAATTGGGTAAGAATGTTTCTGTTGTGCTTCAAAAGAAGTTACCTCGTAAGTGTCTAGATGTAGGTATGTTCACAATCCCTTATAAAATAGGTAATCTGAAAATTGAGAAAGCATTGTTGGATTTAGGTGCTTCGATTAATGTTATGCCTCACTCTATTTATGAATCTTTGAATATGGGGCCTCTAAAAGAAACTGGTGTCATATTCCAACTTGCAGATCAATCTAATACTTATCCAAAGGGTGTTTTTGAGGATGTCCTAGTTCAAGTTGATAATATGATTTTTCCTGCTGACTTTTATGTCTTACAGTGGGTAATGAAGATTCATCCATTTCAGTCCCAATTTTATTAGGAAGACCATTTTTGAAAACTTCATAAACAAAAATTGATGTCTATGATTGGTCTTTAACTATGGAGTTTGATGGTGATGTGATTAAGTTCAATATTTATGATGCCATGAAATTATGGACTGCATTGGAAAATAGCTTAGATATTTAGGAAGGAAAAATACTAGCCAATTATTTTCACATTCCTGAAGAGCTGGATACCACTATCTAGATTTTAGAACAGAGCAAATACTTAGAGGAATAGGTATGTTTTTTAGAGCTAACTAGAAATATTTCAAAGTTGTTGCCATCTCTTATACAGCCATCAAAATTGGAGTTTAAGGCTCTTCCAGGTAACTTGAAATATGTGTATTTAGGTGAGCACGAAACTCTTCTTGTTATTATTTCGAGTAGACTAAATTATTTCGAGCAGACTAACATCTTTGCAGGAAACACAATTATTGGGTATGTTGAAAAATTACAAAGATGTTTTTGGATGGAATGTGGCTGATTTGAAAGGGATTAGCCCTTCAATTTGTATGCACCGAATTTTATTAGAAGATAGAGCTAAGGAAATAAGACAGCCTCAACGAAAATTGAACCCACCAATGATGGAGGTAGTCAAGAAGGAGATTCTGAAGCTCCACGATGCTGGAATAATCTATCCAATTTCAGACAGTAAATGGGTAAGTCCAGTACAAGTGATTCCTAACAAAACTGGAGTAACCGTAGTGGAGAACACTTTAGGTGAATTGGTGCCCACCCGTGTGCAAAATGGGTGGAGGGTTTGTATAGATTACAGGAAGTTAAATTATGTTACTCATAAAGATCATTTTCCACTTTCTTTTATTGACCAAATGCGTGAAAAACTTGCAGGGAAAACTCATTATTGTTCTTTATATGGTTATTTAGGCTATCACCAAATTTTTGTTGCACCAGAGGACCAAGACAAAATGACTTTCACATGTCCTTTTGGCACCTTTGCGTATCAAAGAATGCCTTTTGGATTATGTAACGCACCTGCCACGTTCTAAAGGTGTATGGTAAGTATTTTCTCTGATTATATGGATGACTGTATTGAAGTTTTTATGGAAGACTTTACAGTGGTGAGTCTTTTGATACTTGCTTGATTAACCTTGAAAAATTTTTGAAACGTTGCATTGAAAATAACTTGATTCTAAATTATGAAAAATGCCATTTTATGGTTGATCAAGGGATAATCTTAGGCCATGTAGTGTCTTCTAAGGGAATTGAAGTTGATAAAGCTAAGATAAAAATCATTAAATCTCTTCCTTACCTCGTAAGTGTACGGGAAGTTCATTCTTTTCTTGGACATGCTGGTTTCTATTGACGCTTTATCAAATACTTTTCGAAGACCACTCAACCCTTATGCAAGTTACTTCAAAAAGATGTGGAGTTCAAGTTTGATGAAGCATTTAGGACAGCATTCGATGAATCAAAAGAAGAGCTAATTTTTGCTCCAATAATCCAGCCCCCATATTGGAGTCTCCCATTTGAGATAATATGCGATGCAAGTGACTATGCATTAGGCGTTGTTCTGGGGCAAAGGATGAACAGAGTGCCGAATGTGATTTACTATGCTTCGATGATGCTAAACGATGCCCAGAAAAACTATTCAACAACATAAAAAGAATTATTGGCTGTTGTTTTTGGGCTAAAGAAGTTTTGTTCATATCTAAGGGGCACATATGCCATAGTTTATTCAGACCATGCTGCGTTGAAGTATTTTTTTCAAAAAGGAAGCAAAGCCACGTCTTATTTGTTGGATTCTACTACTGCAAGAATTTGATGTGGAGATACGGGACAAAAGGGGAACTGAAAATCTGGTTGCAGATCACCTTAGTCGTATCTGTCCAGACACAACTTCAGACAACCTGAAAGATGAATTTTCAGATGAACATTTATTTGTCACACAACAGGTAACACCTTGGTATGCTGACATAGTTAATTTTCTGATTACCAAGTCTTTACCTAGTACTTTATCACGAGCTCAAAAAGATAAAATCAAAAGAGAGGCTAAATATTATGCATGGGATGAGCCACATCTGTGGAAATATTGTTCTGATCAAATTATTAGGCGATGTGTATCTGATGATGAGATCCCTTCTATATTGAAATTTTGCCATTCTTTTGCATGTGGTGGACACTTTGGTCCTAGAAGGACAGCCCGTAAGGTGCTTGAATGTGGTTTGTTTTGGCCTAAACTATTTTATGATGCTTATATATTTTGCAAGTCTTGTGATCGATGTCAAAGAGCAAGTGGTTTAGGGTTAAAAGACTAAATGCTGCTCACGAATATCCTGGTATGTGAAATTTTTGATTTATGGGGAATTGATTTTATGGGCCCTTTTCCTTCATATTTCGGTAAGACATATATTCTCGTTGCTGTGGATTATGTTTCAAAATGGGTTGAAGCTAAGGCTACTCATACTGATAATGCTAAAGTTGTTGTTGATTTTGTTAAGTCTCATACTTTTGTCAAGTTTGGAGTGCCTAGAGCAATAATCAGTGATCGTGGGACTCATTTCTGTAACCGAATTGTTGAGGTTTTACTGAAAAAATATGGTGTTACACCCCGAACTTCAACAGCATACCATCCCCAGACAAGTGGACAAGCCGAAGTTTCTAACAGGGAAATCAAATAAATTTTGGAGAAAGTGGTTAATCCTAACAGGAAAGATTCGAGTTTGCATTTAAATGACGCGCTATGGTCGTACAGGATAGCATATAAAACTCCTATTAGTATGTTGCCATACAGGTTAATATTCAGAAAATCTTGTCATTTATCTGTAGAATTGGAACATAAGGCTTACTGGGCTGTCAAACAATGCAATTTGGATTTAACTGAGGTTAGAATTAATAGAAAATTACAATTGCAAGAGTTGGAAAAGATACGTAATAAAGCTTATGAGAGTGCTAAAATATATAAAGAAAAGACTAAGGCCTTTCACGACAAAATCTTAATTAGAAAAGAATTTTCCATAAGTCAAAAGGTTCTTCTTTATCACTCTAAATTAAAGCTCTTTCCTGGTAAATTACGATCTTATTGGATAGATCCTTTTGTTGTTACTAATGTTTTCTCACATGGTGCAGTTAAAATTCAGAGTTTAGACACTTTTAAAGTGTTTAAAGTTAATGGACACTGATTGAAACTGTATTATGAGAATTTACATGTTGAAACTGCAGAAGAAGTTGAACTGACTGACCCAGTTTACGCTGAGTAAGTCAAAATATTTATTTAAATAAATAAATAAATAAAATTTTAACTTGCCAGTTTTTCTTTTTGATTTATTTTTACTTTGTAAAAAAACACGAAAAATGGAAAAGCTTCACGCAACTCTCTTCTGTAGCTCTCTCTTAGTATTCAATGAAGTGACAAATTAAGTGGGGGTTTTTGGTCCAGCCCTACTATTCCTGCTAATGTCTTTTCTTCTGTTAGGGCGTTGTTTTTATTTCTAAGTGGTAAGCACGCAAATCATCATAAAATACAACACTTTTGTTCCTAAGTGGCGTTACTTTCATTTTTACTTCAAGACCACTCACCAACAGCCTAAACCACCCCACTGTAACACATCCTTTTGCAAGTAATCTGACTATTTTAGCACTCCTACAACACATGGAGCACAGATTGGAGCACAACTAGCTTGCTTTCTTCGAACAACAGAAATTTCAACCGCCTTTTCCACCAACACCTTAATGCATTAACAGAGAAGCTTCTTAAACCTTTATTTTCTTGTATTTTTCTTTGTACATGTACATTGAGGACAATGTAGATTAAGAGGGGGGGGG
>JAOQMS010002212.1:0-17538 GCA_027563885.1 Erythroxylum longipes
AGTTAAGGTAAGTGAGAATTGCAGACTTGGGTCCTTACTTCTTACAACCTATTAAGCAGGTATAAGGATTAACCAGAAAAATAAATAGGTCACACCAGATTTTTAGTAGAATATAGAAAACTTAGGCTTACTACAGGTTTTGGTGGCATTAAGCCTACCCATTCCCTAGTGCCAACACAGCCCAAAAAGGGCGGGTCGTGTCACATTTATTAACTTTATTGGTGGTTATATGCATGTTAGATGTATAAAACCATTCTTATATTATTTAGACCATTTTGGTATGTACCGGGTTCTATTTGCATCACATGTTTCTTTTCTTCTCACTAAGAACATAGTGTACTCATCCCCTCCGCTTTCCAACCATGTAGGTTAATTTGGTAAGCTTGAAGCTCTAAGTGGTTCGTACGGTATTTTGATACATTTGGGCATTATCGCAAGTGGGTAGTCTCTATTTTGAACTTTTGTTGTATAGTGGCTCATGATTATGTTGATATGCTTTATAGTTTTGTAAATTAACTTTTGTTCGTCTTGTGGTTTGTAACTAACTTTATGTGTGAACATTTTGTACTGTTAGTGAGATTGCTCTTAAGTGGGCTTCAAAGTCCAGAAGTTATGGAAAATTTTTAATGTAAATATAGAAGTGAGTTTGAAACTGATTTACAAGTGTTTTTCATTTTAGGATGTCAAATTATAGCCATTGTGCTGCCGATTTTTTTTTTTAAAGATGTCTAATTAGCCTTGCATAGTTAGGTTAAGGGTACCGTGAGTATCCTTATCCTGGGTATGCGGCAGTTGTTATGTGTTCGATGTGGTTCCGAGTCGTGAAAACATGTGATCTAGCTTTAATGGTAACACATGGCAACACCTATACTTAATAAATGTTGAACATGCCTTTAGACATATGGCCATTCCATTAGATGAAACCTAACACCTTAGGTGTAACATTCAGCAGCAGGAAACTTGGTTAAGCTCATTTCTTGTTCCTTCTTCTCTCACTCACATCACCGAAACTCTTTTCTTTCACCTCCCTGAACTTTCTTATGGTTATGCCTAATTTTTGCACAAATAATCCATGTTTTAGCCTCACAAAGTTAAATAAAAGATCAGCTTGAAGTTGCCGTACTACACCTAGCCGAAATCCATCTAAGTTTTACCTTGAATGTGTGATGTTTCTGCTTGCTTGGAGTACTGGATTGGCTTGATCTTTTGAGCTGGAATTGGAGTTAAACATGTAAGTAAATGATTAGTGTTTATAGCATGTTATGATAGAGAATTGATGATGATGAATTAGGATGAATTACATATGATGTTAACGATTGATTGTGCTGGAAATTTCTGCATGAAATTGGGTACTTTTCTGTTTTGTTTTTGTATGTACAAAAACAGTAACTTAAGGATTGTTGTATGGATGATTTAAGTTAGTACTTGAGGTATAATTGATGAAGAATTCATGGTAAAGAAAGGTGTTATTTAAGTGTTCTTGAATCTGGAAAATTAGAGCTGTAGGTCGAAATTCTAGTTTTAATTTCATCTTCCTCTTTTGATCTATTTTACATATCTTTAGAGCGCAAATTTGAAAAAACTCAAAGAATGAAAGTTGTAGTTATAGGTCTGATCTTAACCTCTATGAACATTTCTTGATAAAATAGTAACTACATCTTGAGTTATGATTGTTTTCCTAATACTGCCTGTGACAGACCCCTGGGCAGAAACCTTGTATTATTTCCTAATTTTTGAGGACTTTAGAGCTCGAATTAATCAAAGTATAAAACATGAAAAATGATTATTGATGTCTTATTAATTCTTATGTGAAGCAGTTTGGCTAGAAGATATCTTTCTAAGTTTATGTAGTTAATTGAAGTCATAACCTAAAGAATGGACTGTTTTGATGAGGTTGAGTTCAAATCTGGAACTTTTGAGTTATTTAAGGAATAAATGAGTTCTTTTAATGCAAACTTGATCTTAAGAATATGAGAAATTTGTATAAGGCATAGATGAATGAGCATTGAAGAACATGGGGTAATTATGAATTAGAATTGAGTAAATGTACGAATCTATATTGCTGGAAAAAGTTTGGTAAATGTACCGAAATTCCAGATTTAAAATAACAATTATGTGTTTGTTATAAGAGGCTTTTGATCATGAAAAATGTTCAAGGATAAGTGTAAAATATGAGTTGATAATGATAAAAAGATATTCTTATAAATGTAATATGATTCAAAGTATGTAAGTGCTGAATTGGGAATGATTGAATGAGAACTAGGAAATTGTGTGAGTGCATAATCCTAGGAAAAAAAAGTGATAAATGTGAGTGATGAATTGAAAGTGATCCAGTGTATTAAGGTGTAAAACTAATTGCAAACTAAATGATGCATAAACCATGATGAATGTATAAGTATGATTTGTGAATAAGATTTCATACCCAGATAATCAATTGAGTATGCATTAAAAATGATACATATATATGTGTAACTTTAAGCATTCATTTAGTAATGTGTACATGTGTGTATTGTTTGATTTAGAGGTACATATTGACCAACACCATCTAGACATTACCGACACGTCGAGGCAATAGCTAACTGGAGTGTACTGTAAGTTAACCTACTTGTGTAAACTCAAATATTTATGCTTCTGCTGGAATTGTATATATAGTGGCTAACCTAGATGTGAGATTTCGATTGGTAATGTGCTATGAACAAATTGTGTTGATTAAACTTAATTCCTCTATATTGAATGGATATTGATATAATTGTGATATTATTGATTCCGAATAATTGATTGTCCGAGGAGTTCGATATTTGGGAATGTATTGGGAGTGTTTGTGATTTAAATGTGAATAAGAAAATTGAATGCTTAACTATTTGTTGAATGCCAGACTTAGATCCGATGAACTATGAAAATTGAATGTGCTCATTGACTGAAAGTGATTGATGATATATTATGTGAACTATTATACTCCATTACAAGTTGCATGTTCACATAAAGGAGTTGTGACCGGAGTAGCCAACGTGAAAAGAGCTTTAAGCTCAATTATTTACATCAGAGTCTCAGGCTCAACGACTAATAAGCCCGGTATCCACAGCAGATATGGGACAATACTAAAAAGAGCCCGGTATCCACAAAGGATACGGGACAGTAAAATAGGCACTCGGTCACAACAAAGTTAAAATGGAATAAGCATTTTCATTTGTATCTTTAAATGTGTTCATGATATTGATTGCAAATGAATGTTGACCTATGTTGTGTTGATATTGAGAAATGCTTATGAATTTGATGGTGATATAAAGAATTATGATAAATGAGTTTCATGTTCTGAAATGATTACATGAGATTCTTGCATTCAAAATGTACTTCTGGAATGACTTAAAAAGTGATTGTATTTTTAAATGCTTCCCGTGTTATGATGAAAATTCTAGAATATGAGTTATATCTTTGAATGAAGTGTTACTTTGATTAAACTGAATGTTATTCATTGATATATATGTGTTCTGTTTTGAGTGAACACATCGATGATGGTTCACTCACTGAATTCGCAAAACTCATCAAAATTTGCAACGTTACTTTTCAAGTACTAAGAGGAGACCTTGCTAGAAGCTAACTGAAGTTTAGTACTGTCCATTTTGGATCAAGATATGGCTCAAAGGTCTGGTCAGCTGTCATTTGAGGATTGTAGATATAATACTTTGTATAGTTTTAATTTCATGTAGAATCTTTTGTTTAAACTAGTATGATCACAGATAGTTTATCTATTGTAAATATATGGATGGTTTGTAATGAAATAACAGTGTAAAACATGTTTTGTTAATGAAATGAATTAAGTTGTTTTTATGATTACTTCTGATGTGTATGATGCCATATTAAGTGAGTGTGACTGCTCTAACATGCCATTCCCATGGTATGTGCTCAGATATTCTCTAGAATTTCGGGCATATGTCTTATGGTAGTGGTGTGTTACATATTATGTTTGTTTTAGATAAATTTAGACCTTATTTTCTTAGTTTTAAAGACATTATATATTATGATCATGCAACATTAAGATATCCTTTATTGAAGATGGAAGTGAAGCCAAGGCTTATTAGATAGATTCTCCTACTCCAAGAGTTCTATTTGGAGATCAAAAATAAGAAAGTTATAGAGAACTCAGTTGTCGACCACTTAAGTGGAGTTATGAAGGAAAAGCATTCAATATCTGCAAGAGTTATTTTCGGATGAGTAATGACTAACACTTCAAGATAAGGTTCCATGGTGTGCTGATATTGTAAACTATCTAGTGAATCATGAGATACCTAATGATTTGAGTTAAGCTAGACAAAATAGGATAAATAGTTTTTCTAAATATTATTTGGGATGATCCTCAATTATGGAAGTGTTGTTCTAACCAAGTAATTAGGAGATGTGTTTTTGAGCATAAATGTGAATCTATTTTAAAATTTTATTTGTATTCTTGGGCTTAAAAGAACTGCTATGAAAATACCTGAATTTGGTTTTTATTGGCCAAATACTTTTTGAGATTCCTATATATTCTGTAAGCCATATGAACAATGCCAGAAACAAGGTAATTTATCACATAGAGAGCAAATGCCTTTATCTTCAATCCTTACATATAAATTTTTTTATATATAAGGCATTGACTTTATAGGACCATTTTCTTCTTCTTTTGGTTTTGTTTAAATTTTAATGGCTATGGATTGTGTTTCTAAATGAGTGGAAGATAAAGCCACAGGGACTAATAATTCTAAAATTGTTGTAAATTTTATCAAGTCTAACATTTTTTTCTAGGTTTGAAACATTGCAAGCATTGATTAGTGACCGGGGTACTCATTTTGCAATCAATTGGTGAGAAATCTTTTAAAGAAGTACCATGTCATTCACAAGGTGTCTACGGCCTACCATCTCTAGACAAACGGGCAAACATAAGTATTAAATAGAGAAATTAAATCAATCCTTGAGAAAATGGTAAGCCCAAGTTATAAAGATTGGAGCCAACAATTGGATGATGCTTTTTGGGCATATAGAACTGCATATAAGACACCGATTAGCATGTCTCCATACCAAAAAATTTATGGAAATCCATGTCATCTTCCAATGGAAATTGAGCAATATGAAGATAGACGAAGTGGTGAACAAAGGAAATTGCAACTGCAAGAATTGGAAAAGCTTTGCTTGACTCTTACGAGAATGCCAAAATTTACAAGGAAAAGACAAAGCTATTTCATGATAAGATTATTGCTAGAAAGAATTTCTTCTTTAGAAAAAAGTTCTTCTCTATCATTCATAACTAAAGCTTTTCCCAGGTAAATTACGTTTCTATTAAATTGGACCTTTTGTTGTTACTGATATGTTTTTACATGGTGCATTTGAAATTAAAATCCTACAGACAAATAAGCAGTTCAAGGTTGACATTCATCGATTAAAACCCTTCTATTAAAGATTCCAAGTGGAAAATATAGAAGTGATAGGGTTAGAAAACCCTCATTACGAAAATTGAGCGACACTTGCTTTGAGCCAACGACAAGAAACAAAGACGCTACTTGGGAGACAACCCAAGGGAAGTTTATTTCTTTCCATTTATAATTTCGTATTTGTTGTTTATGTTGAATGCGCAATTTCTTACATTGATGTTATACTGGGGACAATATAAGTTTTAAGTGTGGGGGTGGGGATATCAATTTTCATGCACATTTTAAAGCTTATTTGTTACTAATATGTGTTTCTTAGGTGTTTTAAAAAATCAAGCAAACAAACAAACATTTTCTATTTTTCTATTGCTTTTAAGACTATATAATCATAATTAGAGAGTTAATTGACTAGAAAAATTCATGGCAACTTGAGCATGTACTTTTACTCTTATGATTGGTTAATATACATTATCTTTAAAAGAGTAGTGACTAGTGGTAGAAGCAAGCCAGTGAGATTTTGAGCCTTTATAGAATGACACATCCACATCAGTCTCATTGCCTTTTGTTTATGTGTGACCTTCATGAAATGTACATCCTGACTTTGCTTTGATTTTCTATTAAAGACCACATTTTTATCATATGTGTTAACATGGAAATGATATAGTCATTCTTTGTTTCTTAAGTTACACTAGCCAAATAGCCTACCCATTGATATGATTTTTCCTTTCGATAATCCCCCTTGAGCTTTATTTGCCTTTTCGTTTTGTGTTAACCACATTATATGCCTTAAACCTAACCAAATATACTACCGAAGCCTCAAAGCTAGTGTAGAATTTGTTAATTGTTGATGATTATGGATGCACAAAATTATAAGGTGGAGGGGTATGCATATATGAGGGTTGGTTATAATTATCGGAATGCCATTTTAAGTTTTGTCAATAAATTCCAATGATAATATAGTTTCTTTTCTTTTTTTGTAAAAAAGAGAAAAAGAAAAAGAGAAAAAAAGAAAAAGAAAAGAAAAGAAAGAAAATATGTTTAAATAAAAGTATTAAGGAGGAAATGCATTTGTTTTGTAAAGTTATTCATGATTAGTTTTTCGTCCTAAAGTTGTATACAATGGGTGATTTAAGTATGACGCATATGATTTAAATGTCATTTTGAAGGCTCACTCCTTATAATTTCAATGTATTGTTTATCATCGATTTTTGTGAGTGATCCCTTCTTATTGGTTATACTTCATGTAGTTTATGGTGTGAAGGCTTGAAGTTAAGCTGTGAAACATAGTTTTTGCATTCATCATAGCTGATGGTACCTAGTTTTGAGTGAATGTTAGCTTTTGGACTTAATGTTGCATTGAGTGTTACTTTTACTCCATTAGCTTTAATGGCTTTTATGCTACATTACCCAAATACATCTCACCTAACCTCCTACATTGCAACATTAAAAAGTCCTTTGATTCATGATTATTCATGTGAATCTTATTGGTGGAGAAATAAAATGATATGCAAAATTGTGGAATGTCTTGATCATGAATTGTGATTGAGTGTACCTATGGATCAATACTATTTAAACACACTTGTCCAAGTCTACCACTAGATTGCTCAGTTTCTAAAGGTAACGATTGTTGATTGATCATAAGTAGAGGAATTTAATGTTAAGTTCTTCCTATGATTTTAAAGGTTATTTCTCTTTACCTATGGCTATCTATTCTTAGGAAATATGGAAATTGTGAAAGTTTTTGGTTTGTGACTTTGATTTTGTTGTTTTGCCCAAGGATGGTTAAAAGCTAAGTGTGGGGGAATTTGATGTGTGCTTAATTCTTTGTACATTCACTTCTTAACACTTAGTAATTATTATTATGAAATGCTCAAGATACTCATTTTAGGTCATATTTGGTATTAGGTACAAATTTGAAGCACAAGAACTTAAATAGGGTAAAAGCAGATGTTGTAAACCAACATTTTAATGTTAAACTCAATTACCCTTGTGGAACAAGAAGGAGATGGATTAGGGTGAAGATTTGGAAAGAAATCACTAAAAAAAGAACAATTCAACAAGACCTAGGAGATATGTGATTATGTATATACTTATACAATAGTGTATGCATTCGAAAGATAAATTTTGGCTTACATAGTTAGATGCAAGATTATGTATCCGACTGTGAATCTTCAAGAGTTTCACATTTTTTTTACTTATGCAGTTTGATACACTACTGTGTACCAAATCATTTATATACTCAGAAACCTAATTTTTCATATAAATAGAACATCTGGAGGGAAAAATGGGGAGAATTAACTTGGGACTTCGTGAAAGGAAGAAAACTTACTCTTTCAAGATCTATGGAGGGCTAGGCTTCTCTATTCCAGTTCAGAAGTGAAATCAACATCGAGGAGCACATCTAAACATATCGTATTTCTATATCATTGTTCTTCCCTTCTTTAAGGATTGTTCACATTATTTTATGCTTATTGAATATCCGAATGCTCTATTGGATTGTTTTTATGTAAACCTATTACTAGAATTTTGAATACGATACGTAATAGTTATGTTTGGATTCATTTGTGGCAACTAATGACATTGAATCAATAGATATAACGTCACATAGGCTAAATAACTCAAACTTATGTGGTTATTGCTTAGATTGATCTGTTTTCCTTATTCGTAATGCGGCTGTCTAATTAAATCTAAAGAGCTTGTTCTAGGTTGTTTGATAGTTAGGTTTAATTAAAAAGTTGTTTTTGATTATGTTGGACCCCGAATTTTTCTTAGAATTTATTTTATTAAATTAGCAAGCATGAATATAAATTTGAATTCTTGAATTAACAATTTTTTGAGTTTAATTAGGTATATAATTAATTAAATGTGGTTGCATGGATTAAAAAGAAGATTTAAAATTAAGTTAAGGAGTTAGAAGGCATTAGATTAGATATGGAAAGGTACACTTGAAAAGAAGAGAAGAGAGTCATGCATAGTAAGAAAGAAAATAGAGAAAGTAGTAGAAGGACCTAGAAGAAGAGAAGGAGAACCGAAGCATAGAAAGGAGAAGAAGGAAAGAAAGAAAAAAGAGAAAGAAAAAGAAAGAAAAAGGGTTCAGCTGAAAATTTTTAGGTATTCCCTATCTTTTCTTCTTGCTTTAGTAAAAGAAGAAACTAGTGAAAGTAGGTTTATGTCAAAATGAAGAGAGAAAGAAGAGGAACAATAGATTTATGTTCTTATATTTTCATGAACTTTTAACTTGATCTTAGTTCTTCTAGCTTAGATAAACTAAGAGTAGATTAAGTTTAAGCTTAAGCTTATTTTTGGAGAATATAGCTTTATGGAAGTTCTATTCATGTGTGTTAACTGCATGAAAAATATGTTTGTTTGAAGGGAATCAAGAACTTCGAAATCAAGAGCAAGAGGAAGCACAAACTTGAGCTTGGATTTATAAGTAAATAGGTGGGTAATAAGTTTATAGTCATTATGTTAATGAGCTGAAATTATTTGCTGTATATGTATTTAAATGCTTGCTTTTATTCATTGTGAATTTAGGAAAAATAATCTGTGACTGAAATCATGTTTGCTTTGCAAGAATTATGCTACTTTGATGTTAATGAAAAATAGAAAATTTAAGAAGCATGAAAATACGAATATGTTATGAAATGTGTAAGCATTGGAAATATTTGGTTGTATGGTCATTCGTCACATGCATGCTGACCAATAACCTTCTCCAGACTGCCCTCTTATTGTTTGGCCCCGAATTTTTTATTTTATTTTAGTAAGCATGATTTGAATAAATTTTGTGGTCTTGCTAGATAAATCATTTTAATTGCAGTTTAATTATTATGTCAAGTTTAGGAGGATTTATTTTATGGATTGATGGAATTAAAGTATAAATGTTGTAAGATAATATAGGGCATTTTTGGAAGATCGCTTAAGTTTAAATAGACATAAGGCTTATATGGAAGGGCAAATTAGAACTTTCACACTTATTAAAGGTATAAGAAGAGAAATTGTAGTCTTGCATTTTAGAGAAGCAAAATTGTGAATGAAAGAAGAGAAAGGAGAAAAAGAAGAGAAGAGCTAGGGTTTTGGAGACTCTTGAAGAATTTGAAGACATTGAGGCTAATCAAGTAAGTATGAGCATTAATCATTCTTGATTGTTAGATGAAGCATATTAAGTGATGGTTAAAAGTGAATATGTGTAGGTAGTTGTTGATGAATGGTTTATGTGAATGTTTTAGTATTTGGTAAATGATCAAATGTAGTTTATGAATTTGTTTTGAGTGATATTGGGTTGAAATGAAGTAGAAGAGATGGTTTAGGTTTGAGATGGATGATATATGAAAGTGGGGAGGTTAAAAGGTTGAAAATGTAGGAAAACACGCTCTTGGAACGTGTTTCTAGACAAGTTCGCCGCGGCGAACTTCTCGGTTTCGCAGCGGCGAACTCAATTTTTCCTTCACGAATATGCTTTGGTATTTTAGGCATAACTTTTGGTGTAGCTATCCAAATAGACTAATTTTTGATTTGTTATAAACTAGAGGCATAGGAATACAACTTGTATGATGAAATGGAGTTCTAATTCAATTTATAATGATTTTAAAATTGGTATGGAAGTTGAGCATAGAATGTTGTTTTAGTATAAGAACATCCTGAAAATGTTTGGGGTATAACTTTTAGAGTACTGAACCAAATTGAATGATTTTGGTATCTTGGAAACTTAAGACAATGGGTAATATTTCTCTAGAAGAAAGTGTTATCAATTTTTTTCATTTACTTGATCAAAATGATCATGGAAAAAAAATTGACCTGAAGGTTTGGATTTATGGAAGTTTGATTCATGAAGCTTAGCAAATGCATGGGTTTAAGTACTCTAAAATCATTTCAGTGAATGTATTTCTTAGGGTTCTCAAATTATAATTCCTATTGAAATTGGGATTTTGTTATTGTTAAAGGAAATCAAGAAGGTGATCAAGAGAGGCAAGAGGAACAAGAGGAAGGACATCCTTAAGCCACTTTTATAAGCAAAGATTTTCAAAGTGGTTTACACTTTTATAATTAAGTAATAAGCCCCTAATGTTTCTTCCAAACCAAGAAAGTTTAAAATGTTTTCACTTTTGTGTTATAAATGTGCCGTTAAGGCTTCTTAAATGCTTTGATAATGTGCCATATGTTTGCATATGAATTGTGTTATTAGTTTATGAAATGATTGATTAAAATGATTTTTGAAAGGATATTGATTTTTGAAACGATATTATGGTTATGAAATCAAGTTTCAGAAAAAATCCATTGAGGCAAAATGTTTACTGTTATAAAATCAAGTTTTGAAAATGTGCCTTTTTGGGCAACAAGTTTGCAAGATATGAAATACATGTTACGTGGGCTTGTGGTGGTCCCCTAAGTTAAGTCAAGTGCACTTTGACAACAAGCTTCTCCCGCCTGCCCTTTAGTGGCATGGAGCTCCTTCACGGACTCCCATAAGTTCATAGCTACACAAAACCATTAAGCGAAATTGTGATAGGACGTTCTGTTCACGGCTACACAAGACCCTTATGGGAAATGTGTAGTACGTTCTATTTTGGATCCACCCAAACCATTTTAATGTGCCTATGTGTTGACAAGTTTATTGAATGCATGATTTGAATTGCTTATAAAGTGTTTGATGATTTGAGAATTGAGAAATATGTGTTTATGATTCAATGTAAACTATTTCAACATTTTTGCTTGTTACTGGTTATAAAATTGTTACCCACGAGCTTTAAGCTCACCCCCTCCCAATTCCGTCCCATCTTCAAGTGAGGAGCAAGAGATCGAGTAAGTCAAGAGTTATGGCATCACTCCGAATCTGCATAATTTTGTATTTTTAAGTTAGATTTTCAAGAATTCAAGGCTTTAGCCGCATTTCAAGTTCTGCTAGTTCAAAAGTATTTTGTATTTTTGGTTCTTGAACTCAACTGATGTATTATGGCTTGAAATGCCAGTAAATCTCTGGAAAACTTATGTCTTTTGTTATAAATAAAATATGTGTTTGGATTTGTGTATGATTTTTCTTGTTTTCGCAAAGTATTCGATTATGGAAAGGAGATTAAGTGTTTAAGAACTTGTTGTGGTTGAAGGATTTTAAGTTGACATATAGTAAGATAAGACATTTGGATTGAGATCTCTGTCATAGGGGTTCCGCCAAGGCAAAGCCAAGAGTTCGTCGTGGCATAATTCACCCGAAAGGCCAGTGAGGTTTACCTCATATGTTCACCGCAGCGAAAATAAAATTTCGAGCCTGCCGCGATGAAGTTCAATATATTCGTCGCGGCGTAAAATTCCCAAAGGGTCCGCGGGATTTTTCACAATATGTTCATCGTGGCGAAACCCACAGTTGGCCGCGGCAAAGCCCGCCTTTGCTTCTGAAGGAGTTTTCTTTCAAATTTCCAAATTCTAAGCCCTCCTCTATGCTCAAGCTTCATGATCCCAAGTCCGATGTTGGGCTCCAGAATCGGGTTCCAACACTTGTGGCATATGAGCTCCAAAAAATGGACTCATTTCGTTCATGATGTAAACTTCAGTTTCGCCATTTCGTTCTATAGGATTCTCTCAAGCCATTTTATATGTGCATTTAGCTTTAAATTGCTAAACACAACATATGTTTGGGTGCTTGGTTTTGATGATTGAAAATTTTACCTGATTCAATTTATGTAAGAATATGTTTATCTGTGAGCTTTAGCCGTAGATAATGTATATTTAAATGTGATATAAATTTATATATATGTTTGTTTGTGTGTTTGTGGTTCGTCGCTTATGGCTATAAACATATTAGCCACTAAGCTCCCAGCTTACCCTATTATTTTTCCACTCCTTAGGTAGAGAAATACCAGATGAACGTTAAACCTTACAAAAACTTCGACTGACTCGAAGAATTTCAATTTTTGTAAATATGTTAGTTCAAACACTTTTGGCACTTTAGAGGCACATAAAACATGAGCATTCATGATTGTATTTTTGTATTATGCTACTGTGTTGACTCTGAATATGTAATTGAAGTTATGTATAAACCTTGCAACATCTAAGAGATGAAATTCTGTTTTATTGAGAAATGAATGAAAGAAGGGCCGAAGAACTTCTTTTTGTATATGTGCAGAAATTCTTCTCTGTAAGTGTCAATTGTGTTGGGAATAAATTGTTAGTTGTTTAATGGATTTTGGATAGATCTTCTTAATAAAATGGTTAAATTAGGAGTCTTAATATGTATGAATTGTGTTTGTTGGATTCGGGTCTTTTGTTTTTGTAAGAATGTATATTGATAAATGAGAGGAAATAAGGGAAAGAGGGGATAAAAATGTGTTCTGAAACTTCAATGAATAAACTGTACTGATCTAGGCATAATTTGATAAAGTTATCTTCATGAAAGTTATAGCTCTTTCTTTTATCTTTCCAATGACATAAATTTTATAATTTTTGGGCTTCGAGATTGAAATTTATCATAAAATGAAGTAGGAGTATGCAGTCAGAATGTCGCGATTGTGCTTGTCCCATTTTTTCATAGATCTCCTGATCGCGCCCCTCTCACGCCCGTGACTTTTTCTCTTCTCTTTATTTTATTTTATTTTATTTATTTACTTGTTTGTTTAATTGTTCGACTCCCAATCTCATTTATTTTCATGTCTATTTTATTTTATGGTATTTTATTTTATTTGTTTGTGTATTTATTTTTACTCCCACCATGAGTTCTTTTTATCTTTATCGTATTTTTATTTATTTTATTTTAAAACTCCCTCAATTTTGATGCCTTGTCGCCACGAAATAAGACATCGAGTAAGTCAAGAGTTATGGCATCACTCCGAATCTGCATACTTTTGTATTTTTAAGTTAGTTTTTCAGGAATTCAAGGCTTTAGCCCCATGTCAAGTTCTATTAGTTCAAATGTATTTTGTATTTTTTGTTCTCGAACTCAACTGATGTATTATGGCTTGAAATGCTAGTAAAGCTTTGGAAAACTTATGTCTTTTGTTATAAATAAAATATGTGTTTGGATTTGTCTACGATTTTTCTTGTTTTCGCAAAGTATTCGATTATGGAAAGGAGATTAAGATTTTAAGAACTTGTTGTGGTTGAACGAATTTAATTTGACATGTAATAAGACAAGACATTTAGGTTGAGGGTTCTGTCATAAGGGTTTTTACCACGGCGAAGCCAAGAGTTTGTCGTGGCGTAATTCTCCCGAAAGTCTAGTGAGGTTTACCTTATATGTTCGCTGCAGCAAGACCAAATGGTCGTCGGGCTTGCCGCTGTGAAGTTCAATATGTTTGCCACGGCGTAAATTTCCCGAAGGATCCAGGGGATTTTTCACAATATGTTCATCATGGCGAAACCCACAGTTCGTCGCGGCGAAGCCTGCCTTTGCTTCCGAAGGAGTTTTCTTTCAAATTTCCAAATTCTAAGCCCTCCTCCACGCTCAAGCTTCACGATCCCAAGTCCGATGTTGGGCTCCAGAATCGGGGTCCAACACTTGTGGCATATGAGCTCCAAAAAATGGACTCATTTCGTTCATGATGTAAACTTCAGTTTCTCCATTTCGTTCTGTGAGATTCTCTCAAGCCATTTTATATGTGCATTTATCTTTAAATTGCTAAACAGGACATATGTTTGAGTGCTTGGTTTTGACGATTGAAAATTTTACCTGATTCAATTTATGTAAGAATATGTTTATCTGTAAGCTTTAACCATGGATAATGTATATTTAAATGTGATATAAATTTTTATATATGATTGTTTTTGTGTGTGTGGTTCGTCGCTTATGGCTATAAACGTATTAGCTACTAAGCTTCCCAGCTTACCCCATTATTTTTCCACTCCTTAGGTGGAGAAATAGCAGATCAACGTTAAACCTTGCAAAAACTTCGACTGACTCGAAGAATTTCAATTTTTGTAAATAAGTTAGCTCAAACACTTTTGGCACTTTAGAGGCATATCAAACATGAGCATTCATGATTGTATTTTTGTATTATGCTACTGTGTTGACTCTGAATATGTAATTGAAGTTATGTATAAACCTTGCAACATCTAAGAGATGAAATTCTATTTTGTTGAGAAATGAATGAAAGAAGGGCTGAAGAACTTCTTTTTGTATATGTGCAGAAATTCTTCTTTGTAAGTGTCAATTGTGTTGTGAATAAATTGTTAGTCGTTTAATGGCTTTTGGATAGATCTTCTTAAGAAATGGTTAAATTAGGAGTCTTAATGTGTATAAATTGTGTTTGTTGGATTCGGGTCTTTTTTTTTGTAAGAATGTATATTGACAGATGAGAGGAAATAAGGGAAAGAGGGGATAAAAATGTGTTCTGAAACTTCAATGAATAAACTGTATTGATCTAGGCATAATTTGACAAAGTTATCTTGTAGCTCTTTCTTTTATCTTTCCAATGACATAAATTTTATAATTTTTAGACTTTGAGATTGAAAGTTATGATAAATTGAAGTAGGAGTATGCAGTCAGAATGTCGCGATCGTGCTTGTCCCAATTCTTCATGGATGTCGTGATCGTGCCCCTCTTACACCCATGACTTTTCCAAATTCATGCCTATGACTTTTTCACTTCTTTTTTTATTTTATTTTATTTATTTACTTGTTTGTTTAATTATTCGACTCCCAATCTAATTTATTTTCATGTCTATTTTATTTTATACTATTTTATTTTATTTTATTGTGTATTTATTTTTACTCCCACCATGAGTTCTTTTTGTCTTTATCGTAGTTTTATTTATTTTATTTTAAAATTCCCTCAATTTTGATGCCTTGTCGCCACGAAATAAGAACCGAGGCCTGGGGCTAACATCTTTGGTATCAGAGCCCACAGTTTCTAGGGATTCCTAGGCTTAGAATATGTTATACTATGAAATATATGATGTGTGATAAAATGTTTGTATTGCTAAATTTCTTGTTTGCATTTTTGAGTTTATTGATTGCATTAAGTTACATGCATATCATGCATACAATGTAGAAAAAAGATTAAAATGAAAAGTAAGTTAAATGATGAAGTTTTATTAAAGGAGTAAAATGCCACCTCATCGAAGAACACGAGGAGTTATGCAAGGATCTGCTACACCTGACTCTCTACTAAGAGAGGACTGATGAGTCTAGAGCCCCAACGATTGCTGAGGCAACTGCAGGGAAGGATAGCGAGCCCTTTGAACCACAAATGCCCGAGTCATCTGTTCCTTAAGAACAAGTGCCTAATCCTTTTGATCCTAGAATGTTCCAAGCCTTTTCTCAGGCTTTTGTTCAGGCTATGGGCCAGATTCCATCAAATTCTACCATAGCATCGGTTAAGAAAGGAAGACAATTTGACAAGTTGAGGAAGTATAGCGCAGTGGACTTTTATGGAACAACTGATCTGAAAAAGGATGAAACATAGTTAAGGTAGACGGAAAGAATACTGGAACAGATAGATTGTGAAGATGAGGAAAAGATAATGTATGCTGCAAGCTTGCTATAGGGAGATGCCCTGCATTGGTGGGAAAGCGTACCAGGGAGCTAATTAAAGCCGCTAGTGTTAACCTGGAAAGATTTCCAAGCTGCCTATAAAAAGAAATATCTATCTAAGGTGTATATCTAGTAGAAGCAAAGGGAGTTTCTAAGTCTCACCCAGAGGCTGATGACAGTGAGTGAGTATGAACGCAGATTTACACAATTATCCAGTTATGCAGCTGAGCTGATGATGAACGAAGCAGCTAAGTGCCAAAGATTTGAAGCATTATTGCATTTGGTCATAAGAGAAAAGTAGTTATGCAAAATTTTTGTGATTTTCAACAGCTGGTAGGGCTGCTTTGAGGGTTGAAAATGTGGAAAACATAAAGAGTATTGTGAAAAAAAAGAGCAAGCGAAGAGAAAAGCTTTGCAGGGGTGTTAATGCGCCTATGCTAGAAATAAGTGCCAAGACTTTGCCCACACCATCTGAGGTTAAGAGCGGTGGTTCAAATAGGCCCAAACCGTCGAGAACGATTTCTCTTCAAGCCTCGACTGTAGGAGGCAGCAGAAGAGGAGAGGGGAATAAGCCATCCTTTCCAAAATGTGACCATTATGGCAAATTCCATAAAGGGGAGTGTTATTGACTAACTAGAGCTTGCTTTAATTATGGAGAGAAAGGGAACATAGCTAGAGAGTGTCTAAAGTATGCTAGATAGGAGGGAACTCAGATGCAAGTTTTAAAGAGGGCTGAGACCATAGAAGTTAAGTCTGCAATTGAAGTGGGCAATTCTAGTGGAGCCAAGAAGGTAAATCCTCCTGGACAACCGAAAGGGAAAGCACCAGCTAGAGTATTTATAATGACAAGGGAGGAAGCAAAAGTAGCCCCAGAAGTTGTGACTGGTATGGTTAAATTGTTTAATGATGATATTATTGTTTTAATTGATTCGGGGTCTACCCACTCATTTATTTCGTCAAGTATGATTAGGCATAATAGAAATTTGAGTCCATTAGATAGTCCTTTGATGGTTAGTATCCCGATTGGCCAGTATGTTATTATTAGTCATGTTTATCAAGAGTGTGAAATATGTATTGGTGAGGTAAAATTAGTGGTGGATTTAATGCCATTGGAGATGAAAGGATTAGATGTGATTTTGGGCATGGACACCTTTGAAAAATATAATGCCAATTTGAACTGCAAACAGAAGATAGTAGAGTTTGAAGTGGATAAAGGGGAAAAGGTGGTGTTTGTGGGAGACAAGAAAGCAACCCCACCCAAAATCATTTCAGCTCTAATAGCAGAGAAAATGATGAAGAAAGGGTATGAAGCATTCTTGGAATATGTGTTAGACACAAAGGTAAATGAAGAGAAATTAGAAAACATTCCTATAGTTAGGGAATTTCCAGATGTCTTTCCAGAGGAACTACCAGGACTACCACCACCTAGAGAGATTGAGTTCAATATAAAGCTTCTTCCAGGCACAACACCAATATCAATTCCACTCTATAAAATGGCTCTGACAGAATTGAAGGAGCTTAAAGAGCAGTTAGAAGAGTTGTTGGAGAAAGGTTTTACTAGGCCTAGATCTTCGGCTTGGGCAGCTCCAGTTCTTTTTTTATAAAAGAAAGATGGATCCTTGAGGATGTGTGTGGATTACAGGAAGCTCAATCATGTCACTATCAAGAATAGATATCCTCT
>JAOQMS010002281.1:0-17536 GCA_027563885.1 Erythroxylum longipes
TTAAATATTTATAATTTTATTACAAAATTTTAAATTACACAATATTCATTTATACATTAAATAATATAGCATGTTTAGTGTTAAGTGACCGTTAAGCTATTGTGTAAGACCAACTTAATTGGTTTTATATATTCACTAACACACCCCCTCAAGTGAAAGCGCTTTAAGCTTGAAAATTGCACAGGCTTACTCTATCTTGTGCTGAATTAATTAGATGAGAAATAGCTGAGTGGTAGGATTTAAACTTACGACCACTTGGTCACAGACGCTCTGATACCATATTAAGTGACCGTTTCACTACAATAGCTTAAGCTATTGTTTGAGGCCAACTTAATTGGTTTTATATATTCATTAATATTTAGAAATACTCCTACAATTAAATTAAGTATAAATACTGTTAAAATTAAATTAAGTAGGCATTATATCACTGTACATTTGCGCATTGTCTATCTGCTAGTTATTTATATATATAGACATGTTTGGTCTGTAGCCTTGGATCTACTAACGTTTGCTTAATAATGTCCTGCAATTATAAACATACGAAGTTACACATGGCAAGCACAGGTTTTTGATAATGAGTTGAAGAATCCGGTTGGCTACAGGTTTACCCCAAGCTGAAATTACGACGTAGTTTTGCAAAAGTTATGGTTCAGTCGCAGTTATTTATAGCATAAATAAAAACAAAAATTAAATGCAAAATAAACAAATCAATACTTTAGATTTGATAATGTAGTTTGACACACCTTACTTATGTCTGCGGGGCTTTCACTTAGCTTAATTACTTTTACCTGTGATACAACAATAGTTTTACTCGAGACATTACAGAGCCAACTCACTCAACCCTTGATACTATCCCTCGTCCTTACTACTCATGAAAGTAATTCACACCCAATAATACGAATGCTTCGTACTAACTTCAACAGAGGATTTTCTTAATAACGTTTAGTGATAAATATAAAAATAAACAACTAAAATGACTAAATAATAAAGAACATAAACAACTACACTTGACACGAGAAAAACTTTCCTAATAATTCTAACTTTTTTAATGAAAGATTGTAAAGTTGTCCACCAATAAATATGCTGTAGTCTTTCAATATTATCACTGTAACATCAAACTGACGGTAGCAGAAAAATCAACAATGACCATAAATGTTTTTTCACCGAAACGTTGCAAATAACGGAGCTACAAAATCTACGATGCCTGCTGGAATTTTTTGCACATAACCACCACAATCGACAGCCACCAAAACTCACACTATCAATAACCGACCAGCCCAACAACACTCACGCACATACCACGAAAATCAGCTACTAAAATTGCCCTCAATTTTCGTTCAGCAACAGAAAAGAATGTAGCTGGCCATCAACAATTATACAGCTCACTAAAGTCACGCCAGAACAAAACAAACGCAGCAGCAGTGATCCTACACACACTCACCATTGGTCCAACCAACTCACGCAAGCACCAATAGAAAACAACACAGCTGCCGAGACTTCAATCAACAACAAAGATAGCCCTCAATTATCATTCAAAGGCCGGATAAAAACGCATCTGAAAGATCCACACAATTACCGATTACTTAGCACACACAAGTCATGTAATACATGACAAAGAAATCAGCAACACACATAATAATATCTTCACAGAATCAGCTGCTGAATGTCGTCAAAGATAACCCTAAAATCCAGCTGCCAAGTCACTCATTAATTTTTGTTTTTCCACACTGAAAAACGAGAACCATTCAGCCCATACTTCATATAAAACACAGCCCCAAAAATCCACACAAATAGGCAGAGAACACAACCATCCAATATAAATAGATATCACAAAACATCCAACTGCCTATGATAGATAGAATCACCAAAATATCACAGTAATTACAGCCGTACACATGAAAAATCTGCAGGTTTTTCCCTCACAAAAATGATAACTTTGCAGTCCAAAAACTCATGTACACCCAGCAGAAACGCAGCTGCAAATTGTCAATCATAATCTCTGCAAATTCTGCTGCAAAGATAGCTACAAAAATCACCAAAAATCTGTACATTATCTTTATTTAGATATGATGATTTTATCCAAATAATAAATCCTATCTTCACTAAGATTTTATCCTTTATGTAATTTTCCCAACCAAGGTAAACTTTCAAATATATCCAACTATGTCCAATTATCAAATAATGTCTAAAATTAATTTATAAGATATCATAACATATATCTTAACACAAACGATGAAGAGTTGGCTAACCATTTACTAAGGCTGAAGATCCTTGATAATGATGATGAAGCAATCGAAATTCCTGAGCTCAATGTGTGCCGGTTCGAACCTAGGGATTTACCAGGTAAACACATACAAAATATGGTTGTTCTGTTTAAAAAATATGGTTGATCGTATAATGTATGGACAGGGCATTCAAAATTCAAGTTAGATGATCAAGAGTGGTATTTGTTTAGTTCTCGGACGTGCAAGTACTCCAAGAGTCAGAGAGCCAACATGACTTCTAAGCTTGGTTAGTGGGAAGTCACTGGTAAGGATCGTAAGGTCAAGACTGAGAGCACCCATGAAGAAGTTGGTATCAAGAAGACTTTGGTTTACTATGAAGATCGTGTTTCTAATGGAGTACATCCAACTTGTAACCTGCAAAACCAGGTATGTACATGCTCCTCCACTCTTAGCTTTCACAAGAACCGACTCCATTACTGATTGAGAAAATATCTCATCAAATTTTGTAGAACGTGGCTTTTGGCTTGTGCAAGCTGAGGAACAAACAAGATGACATACTGATGGGTTTTGATCAAGATCTATGTTCAACTCAAAGAAATAATAACGTTGATACTGTTTTAGTAGATGTGATAAAGCTTTTTTTGTTGTTGAAGTTATTGAATCTTTGAAGGGAAAAATTATACATGATTTTCTCTGCAGGAGGACTCCTAACTAGAAGTGCACCTGAATTCATTCCATGTCTGTGGTGACACTACAACAAAGTAGACATTTAGCTACTTTTTTTTTTTGCAATATTCGAACAATCGTTGGAAAAAGTTATCATATTGGGACGATCTTACAAATCGTCCTTAAAACTAAGCTTTTAGCGACTAACTAAAAAAGCATCACAAAAGGAACAACATTTCGTGACGAATGACAAAAATCGTCCCCAAATGTTGAACATTTAGTGACGATTATCGAAAATCGTCACAAAATGATCCACAATTGGCGACGATCTCAGAAATTCATCACTAAATGAACTTTTGGTGACACTTTTCAAAAATAGTCACCATAATTTGTTAAACATTTGGTGACCAATGTCCGAAATTGTTACCAAATGGTTCACAATTGGCGACCATTATACAAAATCGTCAATAAAAAGATGTTTGGTTTTTTGCTATGTTTTTGACATTGTCGCTAAAAGTGACCATTCGGTGACGATATTTGGAAGCGTGACAAAAGATCAACATTCAGAAATTGTCACTAAATGGTCCACTTGGTGACCATTTGCCTAAATCGTCACCAAGTGGTTGACATTTTTCAAAATTGTTAAACTAACATTTTTGTAATCTATCATAGTTAAAATATGTTTTATTGGAGATTTGTTTTGATTGTTTACAATGTATTGTTGAAAAAAAACACAACATAATTTTAAGTGTTAAACAATAGTATTAATTAATCATTAATATTTACTAACATTGCAAAAATTAGTTATAAAAAATTAAAATAATTGTATCAATATAATAATATGATATATGGAGTAGTACGAGCATTGAATTAGAAGTTTAACAATTCATATAGTCATAGAATAAGAACAATAACAGTCCACACTTAATAGTACGAAGCTTGACCCCTAACTAGACTTTCTGGAGATGATTCCCACGTCCATGGGAATCACCCCAATTCTCACGAATGGGGAATTGGTGATCCTCAAAATTTCAAACCGTCTATCATGTGTAATTTCATTATCCATGATTCCAACACCTACAAAAAACATCAAGATGATATCAAAAGAAAACAAATCGAAATTCAAGCACACCAAATTAAACGTCTATCAAATACAACTAAACAGTAACACATTAAAATAAATCGAAGAACTACCTAGATAAAACCACTAAAAGGAACTAATCATGCTAAGTTAGCGTCATTAGCTTGACCTTTCCTCATAAATTCATGACCAAACGTAAGATAAGAAAGAGATAACCTCCCTTTCTTGTGGATATGTCCCTCTATAATATGACTTACAACGATGCCTATTGACTTTGAATGATTTTCCCTTACCATTTTCTAGCTCCAAAGCTCCATAGGGAAATGTTTGAAGAACTTTGAAAGGTCCACTCCATCTTGACTTGAGTTTGCCTAGAAATAGTTGAAGCCTTGAATTAAACAAAAGCACTAAGTCTCCCTTTTTGAATTCCTTCTTTTTTATGTGGCCATCATGCCATTTTTTAGTCCGTTCTTTGTATAACTTGGCATTCTCAAAGGCGTCATATCTTAATTCATTCAACTCGTCGAGGTGTAATAATCGCTTTCCTCCTGCCAACTTCCAATCCATATTCAATTTTTTTATCGCCCAATAAGCTCAATGCTCCAATTCTAATGGTAAGTGGCACGCCTTACCATATACAAGTCGATATGGTGTTGTACCTACCAGAGTCTTAAAAACTGTTTTATATGCCCACAGGGCATCATCTAATTTTGTTGACCAATCTTTGCTTGAAATGTTCACTATTTTTCCAAAATCCTTTTCAGCTCTCTATTCACCACTTCCACTTGACCATTAGTTTAAGGATGGTACGGGGTAGCCACTTTATGATGAACATTGTATCTTCTCAGAAGGTTATCAAATGATTTGTTGATAAAGTGACCTCCTTATCACTTATGACTGCTCTAGGCACGCCGAATCTAGTAAAAATCTTCTTAATGAATTTCTGAAACACTTTGCTTTCGTTAGTTAGAGTAGCAGTCCCTTCAAACCATCTAGAAACATAATCAACTCCAACCAAGATATAAGTACTGCCTTTATAAGGTGGGAATGGTCTCATGAAGTCCAGATCCCATACATCAAATATGTCCACTTCCATTATATTCGAAAGTGGCATTTCATCGCGTTTTGATATGTTGCCAACTCTTTGACATCTATCGCATTTGAGCACAAAATCTCAAGCATCCTTGATCAGAGTTGGCTAATAAAATCCACACTTCAAAATTCTTGCAACAATATTGTTAGCTCCATAATGTCCTGCATACGATGAGCTATGACATTAAGTTAAGATCTCAGGCATCTCATCTTCAGGAACACACCTGCGAATTAAGCTATTAACACAGATCTTATAAAGTACAGGTTCATCCCAAATGTAATGGCTGCACTGAAATAAAAATCGCTTCCTTTGTTGATACGATAAATCGGATGGAAGGATACCACCTGAGAAGTAGTTTGCAATATCTACAAACTAAAGGAGGAAAGGGTTATCTACCGTCATCAATGTCTCATTAGGGAAGCTTTCTTTGATATCCTCTTCCTCGTCACAATATCTGACTTCGAGTCTGGATAAATGATCAGCTACGACATTTTCTGCTCCCTTTTTGTCTTTGATTTCAATGTTGAATTCTTGAAGCAGGAGTACCCATCGAACAAGCCTAGCCTTGGCATCCTTCTTGGTGAAAAGGTAACGCAATGCTACATAGTCTATAAACACAATAACTTATGAACCTAACAAATAAGAACAAAATTTTTCACAAGCAAATACCATTGCAAGAAACTCTTTCTCAGTAGTTGTGTAATTCAATAGGGCTCCTGTCAATGTCTTGCTTGCGTGATAAATAGCATGTAGTCTCTTTTCCTTCCGCTGACCTAGCACACACCCAACAGCATGGTCGATTGCATCACACATAATCTTAAATGGGAGTGACCAATCCGTTAATGTCAGAATTGGTGCGGTTATCAGTGCCTCCTTTAACTTGTTAAACAAAGTCAAGCAGTTGTCATCAAAATTAAAAGGCACATATTTTAACAATAAATGAGTCAAGGGTTTGCAATAAGGGAAAAATCTTTAATGAATCGTCTGTAAAATCCTGCATGACCAAGAAAAGCTCGGACACCCTTGATGTTAGAGGGTGGTGGTAACTTTTCAATTACTTCCATCTTAACTCGATCCACTTCAATCCCTTTATATGAAATCTTGTGGCCTAACACAATTCCCTCTTGGACCATGAAATGATACTTTTCCCAATTTAGAACTAAATGTCACTCCTCACATCTCTGGAGCACTTTATCCAAGTTCAGAAGACAGTTATCAAAAGACTCTCCAAAACAGAGAAGTCATCCATAAATACTTCCATAAAGTTTTCATTCATGTCTGCAAATATAGCCATCATGCACCTTTGAAATGTAGTAGGTGCGTTACATAAATCGAAAGGCATCCTACGGTATGCAAATGTTCCATATGGATATGTAAAAGTGGTCTTCTCCTAATCTTCCGGATATATAAATATTTAATTATGCCCTGAATATCCATCCAGAAAGCAATAAAAAGAATAACTAGCCACTCTTTCAATCATTTGATCTACAAAAGGTAAAGGAAAGTCATCCTTCTTGGTGGCCAAATTTAACTTCCTATAGTCAATGCACATTCGTCATCTTGTGACAGTTCTAGTGGAGATCTTTTCCCCTTCTTTATTTTCTATAACTGTCATGCCACCCTTCTTTGGCACACATTGTACTAGACTCACCCACTCACTATCTGAAATGGGGTAAATTATTCCTGCTTCTAGAAGTTTCACCACTTCCTTCTTTACAACTTCTTACATATTCAGATTTAATCTTCGTTGTCTTTCTCTCACAGTTCTACAACCTTTTTCTAAGTTGATCTTATGCATCACCACATTAGGGCTAATCCCCCGAATATCAGAAATTTTCCACCCTACAGCTTTCATCCTTTTCCTAATAGTCTCCACTACTTTCTCTTCTTGTTCACAGTTTAGTTCATTCGAGATAATGATGGGTAAAGTGTGGTTCTTTCCTAAAAAAGTATATTGCAAATGAGCAGGTAAAGGTTTAAGCTCTAAAATTGGAGGTTTAACTATAGAAGGTGGTGTAGATGCACCAACCCTCTCTAATCTTTCGAGTTCCACTTCCTCATATACATCCTCCTCCTTTTCACTTTCATCTGTGTGTTTTTCATAAAATTCACAGACTTCCTTAATATCCTTTACACATTCGTCTATCACATCAATTTTCATACACATATTTCCATCCATTGGTCTCTTTAAAGATTTTGTCATGTTAAGCTCAACCTGTTCATCACCAATTCTTAATACAAGTTTCCCTTCATGCACATCAACTATTGCCCTACCAGTATTCATAAAGGGCCTACCCAGAATCAATGGACAATTTTTATCAGCTTCAAAATCTAACATAAGAAAATCAACAGGAATGATAAACTTATCCACTTTTACCAATACGTCTTCTACAACTCCAAATGGTTTTTTAATTGATTGATTTGCAAGTTGAATCAACATCAAAGTTAGTTTGACCTCTCCTAATCCCAGTTACTTGAAAATAGACAAAGGCATCAAGTTAATACTTGCACCTAAATCGCATAAGCATTTGGAAAATTCAAACTTTCTGACAACACATGAAATAGTAAAGCTCCCTGGATCCTACAATTTTGAAGGCATCTGACTTGACTAATAGAACTGCAGTTCTCCGTCAAAGTAACTGTCTGCTTGTCTTCCCAAGTATGCTTGTGTGTGAGTATATCCTTCAAAGATTTTGCATACTTAGGCATGCACTCCAAAGCTTCTACTAATGACAAATTAATCTGTAGCTTCTTCAATTTCTCAAAAAACTTAGAAAACTAAGTGTCCACTTGATGTTGTTTTACTCTCTGTGGATACGGGAGTTTGGGTTTGTATGGTGGTGGTGGTATATAGGACTTCCCTTCTTCTGCTTTTTCTTCAATCTCTTTACTTTTCTCTTTTTCTTGGTTATCTTTTCGTACGTTTGGCTCATCTGTTTGCCTACGTGCTTTTTCTTCACGATTTGATCAAAATTTTCCTCCATCCTCTTGTGATTCTTCTCTTAGCCTACGTGCATCCATTTATGATTCTCCTCTTGAGCTACCAGTTTTGACTCAAACGTTTCCATAAATTTGTCCATTTTGCTTTCCAACGATCTAATTTGATCTTGCTAGAATCCTGGCGGTCCTTGTGGTCTTTGCTGGCCACCTGCATTATTATTACTCCAAGAAAAATTCGAGTGGTTTTTCCAACCCAGATTATATGTATTAGAGTATGGGTTATTACCTCACTGTGGCTGGCCTAGATAACTTACCTGTTCAGTCCCACTAGTTCCCAATAAGAAATAGTCTACTGAGCTGTGGTTGTTCTCCCCACACAGCTCACATTATGTTTACATTGCCTTAACTGCTGAGGTGGACGCCCCTTGCATGTTGTTTAACTACTTCGTCAAGGCCGTAATTTGAGCCTGCAAGGCAGCAACCAAGTTAATAGGTATCATACCTTTTTGTTCCTTCTATCCTTGTTTACTCCTCTCACTCGACCATATGCAACTGTTGCTTGCAAACTCCTTCAACAAATCATAGGCTGCTTCTACCATCTTCCTCATTGATGAACCTCTGGTTGCTGCATCAATTATGCCCTTTGTGCTCGGATTCACTCCATTATAAAATGCTTGAAGCAGGAATTCCTTCGGGAGGTTATGATGAGGGCAGCTCCTTTTAAGTTCTTTAAATCGCACCCAAGCTTCGTAGAGAGATTCTTCGTCACTCTGTTGAAAATTTGTTATTTCCTTTATAATCCTTATCGTCTTTGTTAAAGGAAAGTATTTTGTGAGGAATGCTTGAGCAAGTTGCTCCGAAGTTGTAATCTGGCCTGGATTTAGAGAATTGTACCATGCTTTAGCCTGATCCTTCAACTTGAATGAAAATAATCGCAACTTCACTGCATCATCAGATATTCCGTTGAATCTGAATGTGTCACAAATCTCCAAAAAATTTGAAATGTGGGCATTTGGATCCTCGTTAGATAACTTATAGAACTGCACACTGTTTTTAAGAATGTTGAGTAGCACTAGCTTTATCTCAAAGTTATTTGCTTGAACTACTGGACTTGCCACTCCTTGAGGACTAAATGTTGGGCCCAAATTTTTTTTTAATATTTATTTTATTAAGCATGATTTGAATAAATTTTGTGATCTTGATTGATGGAATTAGAAGTATTAAATGGAGAAATTAAGAATAAGTTAGAGAATAGCATGGTGTAAGTTAAATTGAAGAAGTAAGGATGTATATGGGCAAAATTGGAAGATCACTTAAGGTTAAAAGACATAAGGCTTATAGTGTAGGGAAAAAGGGACATTTTTTTAGGATTATTAAGAGTGTGGAAGAAGAAAAAATTCTGTGTGAGAAGAGGGAAAGAAAGAGAGTGTCATGGAAGGAGAGGAAGAGAAGAGAAAAGCTAGTGTTTTTAGAGATCTTGAAGATTTTGAAGCTTCAACAAGTAAGTATGAGCATTAACCCTTCTTGATTGTTAGATGAAGCATATTTAGTGATGGTTAGAAGTGAAAATGAAGTAAATATGTGTAGAAAGTGTTGATGAATGGTTTATGTGAACGTTTTAGTGTTTGGATTAATGATCAAAGATAGATTTTGATGTATTTGTAAATGTTATGTGGTTGAAATGAAGTTAAAAATGAAGTAGAAGAGACGGTTTAGGTTTAAGATCGGTGATATATGAAAGGGGGGAGGTTAAAAGGTTGAAAATGTAGTAAAACACACTCTCGGAACGTGTTTCTGGACAAGTTCGTCACGGCAAACTTCTAGGTTTCGTTGCGGCGAACTTCTAGGTTTCACTGCGGCGTCACAAGATAATTTCGCTGTGGCGAACTTCTGGGTTTCGCTACGGCAAACTCTAATTTTCCTACATAGAACATGTTTGGTATTTTAGGCATAACTTTTGGTGTAGTTATCCAAATGAAATGATTTTTTTATTTGCAGTAAACTAGAGACATAGGGTTATAAATTGTATGAGGAATCGAGTCTAAATTCAGTCTCTAAGCATTTCAATTTCAGTATGGAAACTGAACATAGAATTTTGTTTCAGCATGAGAAAGAGTTTAAATTGTTAAGGCATGACTTTCCGATTTCTAAACCAAATTTAATGGAATTTTGGTTATCATTTAAGGAAATCAAGTGAGGTAAGAGAGGCAAGAGGAGCAAGAACAAAGACATCCCTAAGCAAGTCTATAAGCAAGAAATTCAAGATGGGTACATTTTTATAATAGAGTAAATAAGCCATTTATTGTTTTCTTTGAATCAAAGAAGCTTAATGGTTTCAATTGCATCATAGATGTTGCATTTATTTTCTCTTGGTTGGATTGTGAAATTGTTATATGTTTGCTACATGAATTGTGTTGATGATTTATGAAAAGATTTTGAAAATGTTTCTTTTTGAAAAGATGCAAGTTTATGAAATCATGTTTTCAAAATACTTCATGTCTATGAAAAGCAAGTTTTCAAGAATTTCCATTTTGGGCAACAAGTTTACAAGTTATAAATTATGTGTTATATGGGTTTGTGGTGGTCCCCTAAGTTCTGTCAAGTGCACGTTGACCAAGTAAAGGCTTCTCCTGCCTGCCCGCTAGTGGCATGGAGCTCCTTAATGGACTCCCCTAAGTTCACGGCTACACAAGACCCTTCTGGGAATTATGTAGTACGTTCTGTTTTGGATCTACCCGAACCATTCTGATGTGCTTTTGTGCTTTTGAAATGTTAGCAAGTTTGATGCATATATGATTTATAATTGCTCATGAACTGTTTGATAAAGTGAGAATTTTGAGAAATAAGTGTTGGGTGATTTTCATGCGAAATTATTATGGTTTCCAAAAAGGTATAATGGCAATGAGTTTTGAAAACGGTTTTTGCTTGTTTCTCGATTATAAAATTGTTCCCCATGAGCTTCAAGCTCACTCCCCCTTTATCCATCCTATATTCAGGTAAAGAACATGAGATCGAGTGAAAGAGGGTTAAGGCATCGCTTCAAGTTGTAAATTTTGTATTTTAAGCTAGATTTTGTAACAATAAGGCTTTGAGTTACATTTCAAGTACTATTAGTTCAAATATCTTATGTATTTTGGGATTATGAGATATGGATGTATGGTGGTTTGAAATGCCATTACATCTTTATAAAAACTCTTATCTTTTGATGTTAATGAATTATGAATTATGTATGGATGCCATTGAGTGGAAATCTGAATTTGCGTATGGATAAGGTTGAGTTGAAATTAGGGATACTTGAGGAAGTAATTGATTTGAGATGATGAATTTTTGAACAGGAATTGTGGTTACATATAAGTAAGATGTGTTATGGAAAAAGAAAGATAGGAAATTGTGAAGGATGATAATTAGTTGTAGTAGTGAATAAATTGAGTAGAGATTTGAGAATTTGACGAAATAACACTAGTAATTAAATTGTCATGAAATGATGTTACCTTAGAGGGAGTGAATTCGGGATAACTTAGAGTGAAAGTAAGGATTGGGTAGATGTAGAGACCTAGGGAAGGCTATTGAGTGAACCTTTCCTTTGTAATTCACCCGAACAAAATTATAATTTTCTCGTGGCGACTTCACCACGACAAAGTTATACTTGTTTGCCATGGAGTAATTCACCCGAAGGATCAGTGAGGTTTACTTGCATATGTTTGCCACGACGAAATCACAGTTCGCTGCGGCGAAGCCTGCCTTTGCTTATGAAGAATTCTTCTTTCAATTTCCAAATTTTAAGCCTCCCTCCACGCTCAAGCTTCATGATCCCATGTCCGATGTTGGGCTTTGGAAATGGGGCCAACAATGACAATATATCAAACGACTCATCTTCAATTTCAGGAACTAAATCTGTGGAAAAATATATATCTAACTCCATTGTATTGTAAGAAATCCTAGCCCTTTTTCTTTCAAAAAAATTGAAAAAGAATCTATTAATAACGGGTCAGAAGAAAAGGTCAGTTTTGAAACTCAAGTTTGAGTTGAATTACCTGCATCCTGATCATGAGCTTGTTGCATTCTGACTTTATAATCATGAAACAATTGATGCCATAATTGTTTCATGATATGTAGACGCTCTTGAGCTTCACCACTGTATAATGCATTATAAATATATTCAACCCTGTCCATCTTGTATCTCGGGTTCAACACATATAATAATGCAACAATATCTCTAACCTTAAACTAATAAGAATTAAACTTCTCTGCATTCGCTCTGCCATAGTCTGAATCACTACATTGGAGTTCAACATCCACAATGATAAAACATGCTTTATGTTGGACATATTGCTAAAGATACAATGCGAAGTTGGATATTTTGTTCTTGAGAATAATTTAGTCCAATTATTGAATAATTTAAACTTCATACAAAGTTCTTTAGCCAAGTCTCATTGATCCTCTGATGGTATGCAGGTATACTGAGAATCCCTTTCAGTTAGTATAATAAACAGCAGCGCATATGGGATTGCCAACTCCAACATCTTAAAGGTTGAGTTCTATCTGGTAGGACAATCTAAAACCAACTTTTTTGAATTTGGAATGCATAAAATTTGTACACCATCTTCAAAAGTTTCAACTCTTTTAGGAGTTATACTCTAATATAAAACACTATTCTAAATATACTCTATTGCTTCCTTTATTGTCTCCAACCCATCCTTCACAATCAAGTTAAGAATATGTGCAAACCAATGCAGATGAAATAACTTACCTCCAACCAATAAGCTCCTAACCGACATCTTACCCTTCAGCTTCTAAATTATAGCATCATTTGTGCTACAACTATTGACTGTGATGGATGATACTTTGTTGTCAATGTTTAAATCCATCAAACAGTCTTTCAACACGTTTGCCAATTTTCCACTTATATGAGATTTTGGTACATAAATGAACCTATCATGAAGAAGGATGCCAACATGAATCATAAATTCATAAAATAATGAAAAAAGGAAATGATAACAATATTAAAGAATATAAATTACCTCACAAGTTTATTGCATAACTTCCAATCATTATCAATATAATGTGTCGTCACTGCCAATAACCCTTGTTTTGGTTATCAATTGTCTATATGTCTGTTGTTATAGCAATTTTTCCTTGAACACTTGACAATGTTCTTAATGTTTCTCTCGTCTTATCCTCATAAATTTTGAAAATATCATTCCTCAATGTATTCCGACTTGGAACCTTGAAAGTTGGTTAGAGTGAATTAAGAAATATCCTTAACATTTTGCTTTCGACCATAAACAACGGTTGTTTATCTCCAATAATCATATTGGCCATCAAAATTCTTGATTTATGGTTGTCAAAGGTTGTTACGGTCATTTCATTCTTTCCTTTCATAAGGTTAGGGGTCAAAAATGTTTGACCTCCTAAAACCATCTTCCTTATAGGGCACGAATCCATAAGTCTCTTTAAATGAGATGTTCCACCTTTCCAACCACTTGAATACAACTTTTGAAAATGATTGAACTCTGCTTTTTCAATTCTGTCGGTCGATATAGTCTTCTTAAAGTGATTCCAAACTTTACTTTTATGTTGACTAATTTGAGTTCTAATTGAACTTCTATCGTCACTTAGTGTCAGAATAGAAGTTTCCACTTCAACCTCCAGTACTGGATTAGAACTCTTAACTGAAGGAATATGCTCATCCATCTGACAAAAAACATATAAATACTTAAGGTTAGAATAAGAATGTATTAGGAAATGATACATTCTTTTTCAAGTTCAATCTAATACACAAAGTTGTGGTTTATAATATTAACTGCTTTATTGTAGTATAATTTTTGTAATATTTCAATTTCAGTCTAATACATAGGTGTATTAGAAATATTGCAGTTAATATATCTTTACAACCACTCCTATTTCCATTTTTCAAAGGTAAATCAGGGCAATATCATGTGCTCAACATATCAACTTAGAAGATGTAGCTTGTTTTAGTATTTCATTAATATCCTAGTATACATGCTAATACTCCATTTAAGACCAAAATCCCAGATATAGGATAAGACCAAGAATAGTTGTGTGAAGTGAAAATCCTCAAAAGTAAAAGTTAAGTGCATGCACCATATGATGTAGAACAAATACAAATTAGAAATTCAAATGAAGCTAAACAAGCAGAATAAGAAAGAAACTAGAAGAAAATAGAGTAGAACATAACAATATAAGAGAACAATCAAGAATATTTCAATTATTATTATACCTTTATAATAATTGAAATATCATAGTTTCACTAGAATTACTGAGGACTAAACAGTGATTGATAGGTTTCTATATATGTGGTAAACATGTTTTGTAAAAATTTCTATGCCAATACCTATTTTCCTAATATTTTAATGTCTTTTCATTTTTAGGGCTTGATATCTTTAGTTTGAAGCAAATATAAGAAATGTGACTCTAGTATGAGACTATATAGTCCCCTTATACACAGGAAGATATTTGTTGCTTTACATGTAATGTGATGGTTGAAAATGGTGAATTGGTGGTTGTGGCCGAAATTGATATCATGACTTTATGAGAGACTTTACTTCTCCAATGGCTTTCCACTGACTTGGAAGTAGAACGAGACACTTCATCTAGCTAGAGAAGCTTTGTTGATGACATTGCGGTTACAAGGCAAATATGCCTTACTGATGATTATGTTTTCTTTATGATTTAATTTGTGTAAAAACGCAAAAGAAGATATGATTTTTTCTTCAAATAATGTGATGTTCAATTACTATTATTTTACAACATTAAACCAGTAAGAAGAATAAAAAATATCAAAAACCAAAACCAATTAAACTTGGTAGTCCTACCATTTGCCCACATTTAACCACTAAAAGACAAATAGCAGTTCATTATTCTTCCATTACCAACCTCATATTCTTGTTATGCTTGAAAATTAATGGAAGTAGAGAATGTGCAACTATGTCGAAGATTATACAGGAGCAAGAATTTCAACATAATGCGAAAGTCATAAAAAGCAACACAGAGAGTACAAATGCTTAAAATAGGATAAAGTCCTGGTTAAAACATCCAAACAAAACCCACAATGTATAACTAAAATAATTACAAGTACGGAAGTACCCTGGTTATTCATAATAAATCACAATGATCTCTGCGACGTTTCATCAAACACATTATGAGCATTATCCCATATTCCCAATATTAACATACATAGTTCTCAAATTAGCCACATCATGTCTCAAAATAACCAAATAAACCAAATTGGCCAAGAGAGAATGAGAGATTACCTTATTAAGTACGTTGGACCATTCACCAAATCACTATTGGTTATTTTAGCATTGGTGATTGTGTTGAGTCTTGACAGATGATATGCGAAGAAGAAGAAGAACTGAGGAAGCACGTGAAACGAAGAAGAAAAACGGAGAAGTGAAAGCAACTGGGTGAGAGGTCGGGGATGAAGGGAGATGGATGGAGGTAGGACCGTAGGAGGAGGCTACTATACTAAGTGAGGGGTGAGCGTACAAGACTGCGAGGGCTAGGGACAATGCTACTGGCTCGTTTAATTAGAGGCAAAACGACGTCACTTTTGCTTGTAAAAAAATGACGTCATTTTGTCTTCTATATTGTTAACTGTTATAACTTAAACGACACAGTTTTACTCTTAAAGCAAAACGACGTCGTTTTGTTACGAGAAGAAATATTTTATACATAAACAAAATGACGCCGTTTTGTAACAAACAAAATGATGTCGTTTTTTTGGATCACTGTGCGGGTCATGGGCCATTGCTTGACATGTCCGCTACGGCTCATGACTCATGGACAGTGACAAGGCTTGAATTTTCACAGGCCATTTTAGCCGACTCGTGGGCTAGTTTGACTGGGCCAAACTCGTTGATTTGGGCCAGGCTAGATGAGTCTTGACATCCTTATTTCTACTTGAATGAAAAGCGATAAGATAAGCGTTATCAAAGGAAATGGTTTAGAAAGCTCTCATTAACCCCTTATTCAGCCTCATCCTTTGAAGCCCATTCTTTTTCTTGTTTAACCTTTTGCCACTGGTTCCTTTTTTCCGCTCTCTTATTTCTGGTAGTTTTTTTACTATTATAGGAAATATCCTCCCTGAATCAATTCTAACCTTGGGAACTTTTCTCTATCCTTTTTGTTGTGTATAAATAAGCAACGCCCATGTTGTGTTAGGTAACATGGACTGGAGAGAGCATGTAGAGCTTTAGGAGCCTATCTAGTTGCCACCTACCTCCTCCATCGTCTCAAATTTCACCGTCTGAAACTCTCATTTACACCATTTTCCTCTTGTCCCCCAGTAAACCCTCCATCCTCCATCCTCCTCCTCCTACATCTGTTGTTGGTCCAGGGGCATCGCTGTCTTTTCCACCACAAATCCTTTTCCCGCCCTCTTTTCCTTACCATTTCTAAACCAACACACCTGCACCATCTTCTGCAATGCTGCTACTTTACCAAAACTAGCATACTTCCTTACAATGATTGACTCCCCACCTCCCAACCTATCTGAATTTTCCCCTTTACCCTCGAACACTTCACCATCTTCCTCATTTGCATCTCCCCTACATCGTAACATGATATTAAAAACCCATACCTTTCTAACTTCCACTCCCTTTCATCCTCCTCTCATAATTCCTCAAAAATCCCAAAGCCCTCCACCTTTGCTCCCAGCATTTGGGGGAAAACACCTCCCACAGTCTTACCCACAAACCCACCCAATCTAGTCTCAATAGCAAATGTGTCTCATAACTTTGTAGAAACTAGAAGAACCTGGAAACAAGTGGTAAGGGATAGCTCTGAATCATCTCTTTTCTGCAATCCCTTGGTTGTAACAAATGGAAAGCTGATGGTGGCCCCAAGTCTTGACATCTTGCAGAAGGGTGCAAAAACATGGGATGTAGAAATTATAGGCTTCTTCATGGATAAACGCTCACCTTTTCTAGTAGTACAAGCTTGGGTTCACAAAAACTAGAAAGGAAGAGGCATATAAGAGGTAATGTTAACAGAAAATAACAACATTATTTTTACCTTTAGTGTAAAATATAAGGCTCAAAAAGTGATAGAAGATGGTCTATGACACATCTCATAAGTTCCATTGTTCCTTTAGAATTGGAAACCTGGTATGGAATTAGAAAAAAATAGATTAAAGAACATACCCTTATAAGTGAACATTCACAATATTCCACTGGAATATTAGACCACCAAAGGCCTAAGCTCATATGTATGGATGAGCATACAACGTTGAGGAAATAGGTTGGCCACACTATATTATGTGTGAGTATGGACATTTCTAAGGATATGAAAGATTATATCCCCATTTTAAGGTTGGCAGATAGAAATTTCCTCAAGGAGGATAAAGTTGTTGGACCCCGTTCCCAGAGTCTAACTTATGCTTGCTCTGATACCAAAAGTGTTATACCCCGTTTCCGAAGTCCAACTTGCATGTAGCATAACCTAATACGTGATGCTTATCTCCCAAAGAGAACACCTTAACCATTATCGTTTTATCTTCTCTTCTCCGAT
>JAOQMS010002301.1:0-17536 GCA_027563885.1 Erythroxylum longipes
GAAAATCCGAAAGTGATCAAGGTGTTATCATTGGGTGATAACTTACGTACTACGATAGTCTGCATGCATGATAGTATTAGAGCGAGTAAGCATAAAGGAATTAGACTCCGGAAACGGGGTTTAATAGAGATGGTATCAGAGAAAGCAAGCAAGCAAGAGTCAGATTCCAGAAACAGGGTCTGACATTATCAACCAATGCCCCACCGCTTATAACATTTGTCATGCTTCTATCATTTGAGCCTAAGCCTTTATAACAATACTAAATTAATAACTATTCATCAATCTGATGATTGGGGCATCTATCATAAAGTTTCTTAAACCTTTCCCAGTACTCATATAATGACTCATTAACATTTTGCCTAATTCCACAAATTTCCTTCCTTATTGATCTAATCTAAATTGCGGGAAAGAATTTTTCAAGAAAAGATTGGTGTAATTAAGCCCAAGTAGCAATGGATCAAGGAGGAATATAGTACAACCAATCTTTAGCTAAGTCTTGCAGAGAGAAAGGAAAAGCATAAAGTTTTACTTGTTCGTCATCCACTCCCTTAGGCCTCAGTAGAAAAGACAATTAGAAACTCTTTTAAAAGCTTATGAGGGTCTTCACCTGTACGAAAGGAAACCGGAATTAAGTTTTAAAGGTGTTTCCAAAGCAGGAAAGACTATACACAGGGGTTGATCTTCCAAATTTAGATGAGAAAATTGTTTCAGAGTAGCCATTTCTTCTAACAAATGATCTTGAATTTCTTCCTCCTCAAGTATCTCAAACCTTCCTCTATGTCCTTACCTATAATTCCGCCACTTCGCAATTGAGAAGAATGAGAAGAATAAGTTTTTGTATTCAACTTAGAATAATACTACAGGTATTTATACAGGAATACATAGGTTTAAACTAGGGAAATAATCCCTATAATCATGCTAAAATACCTCTGACTATGTTGTTTACATTAACTATATAATCCCTATAATTACGTAACTGATATATTACGTAACATTCCACCTCAAGATGGAGCATAGATATTTATCATGCCTAGCTTGTTACAAATATAATTAACTTGATTCCCCGGTAGTGTTTTGGTGAACACATCAGTTAATTGGCTCTCTATTTTGACATGTTGAGATGAGATTGATTCATTTTTTAACTTTTCTTTGGTAAAATGAAAATTGACTTCTATATCCTTGGCTCTCTCTTGAAATATAAGATTATTTGCAATATAGATGGTCACTTCAGTATCACACCATAAGTTCATTAGTTTAGATTGAACAAACTCAATCTCACTAAGTAAATGACATAACCATATGAGTTCACAGGTAGTCTAAACCATAGCCCTATATTTGGATCCTACACTTGATCAGGATACAACACTCTATTTCTTACTCTTCTAAGAAACAAGATTACCTTTAACAAAAACACAATAACCTATGGTAAAGCGCCTGGCTGAAAGATCTCCTATATAGTCAGCATCTATGAATCTTTCTATAGTGTAGTGACCATAATTTCGATATAAGATGCCACATCCTAATGCACCTTTTAGATATCTCAAAATATGGATAACAGCATCCTAATATGAGGTTCTAGGAGATGACATGAACTGACTTCCCACACTTACTGTAAAGGCAATATTAGGACGACTGATAGTAAGATAGTTCAATTTTCCTATATTTTTCAGGATTCTCAAGTAAGTCTCCATCTTCAACTTTTAACTTCACATTTGGTATCATAGGCATATCACATGTCTTTGCCTCAATAAAACCAGCATCATTTAATAAATCCAGATAATATTTTCTTTGAGATAGATAGATCCTTTTATGACTGCAAGAAACTTCAATTTCTAAGAAGTATTTCAATGGTCCTAAATCCGTTGTCTGGAAACGAGTCCCAAGGAACACTTTCAACCTTGTGATCCCTGCTTCATCACTTCCAGTGATCACTATATCATCCACATATACAACCAATAAAATGCACCCAGAACAAGATGATGTAAAAAACACTAGGTGATTATACGCACTTCTTCGCAAGACAAACTCAATCATTATAGTACTTAATCTTCTGAACTAGGGATGAGGACATTGCTTCGAGCCATACAAAGACTTTCGTAATTTGCACACTTTCCTTGACTCCCTCTGAGCAACAAATCCAAGTGGTTGCTCCATGTAAACCTCTTCAGATAAATCCCCATGTAAGAAAGCATTCTTAACATCAAGTTTGTGAAGTGCCCGATTGTAAGTGGCAACTAAGGAGATAAATAGGTAGACAGAAGAAAGTTTTGCAACTAGAGAAAAAGTCTTAGAATAATCCACCCCATATATCTGAGCATATCCTTTAGCTACCAACCAAGCTTTTAATCAAGCAACAGAACCATCAAGATTCATTTTAATAGTGAACACCCACTTACAACTAATGGTTCGTTTCTCTAAAGGAAGAGGCACAAGATCCCAAGTATGATTCTATTCTAAGGTCATCATTTCTTCCTTCATTGCAGCTTGCCAACATCATGAGCCAGTGCTTCAACAAGGTACGTTGGGATAGCAATAGAGTCTAAAGAGGCTATAAAAAACTTAGATGAGGGAGATAGAGCACTATAAGATACAAAAGAAGAAATAGGTTAAGTTCATACGTGTTTACCTTTACAAAGAGCAATAGGAAGATAAAGGCTAGCATTAGGTAGTGGTGAGGAATCTGGAGATGAAGCAGAATAGGTTGAGTCTATGTCCTAGCCGATGGGAGGTGCCTCAATAGACTGCTGCATACATCGAGAATAAACCTGACTAATAATAGGTCGAGAGGGAGGAGAAACTACCTATTTACTGACAATATAAATAAGAAAATCATACCTTGAATCGTTAGAGTGTGAAGAAGAAGGCACAGGAGAACCAAAGAAGGGGGTATTCTCGAAAAAGATAACATCAGTAGAGACCAAATAATGACCCAACGAAGGAGAGTAACAATGATATCCTTTTTAAGCATGAGAATATCCTAGAAAGACACACTTGAGCGATTTAAGATCCAATTTTAAGACTTAAGGTCACATATCTTGAACAAAGCAAGTACACCCAAAAATTCGAGGAGCAATAGGGATTAATGTATATGAGGGAAAGAGAGGGGAATATGGAATCTGATCGTCAAGAACAGAAGAAGGCATTCGGTTGATTAGGAAACAAGCAGTAGAGACTGCATCGACCTAACAAACTTTTGGGACCTGCATATGGAACATTAGTGCTTGGGCAACTTCTAACAAGTGACGGTTCTTTCGCTCTACTATGAGAGGTAACAATACATGATGACTGATGAATAATACAATACTGAGAGAGATAAGATTGAAAAGTGTAGGAAACATATTCTTTAGCATTATCACATCTTAAAATGCAGATAGATTTGTTAAATTGAGACTTAATTTCAACATGAAAGGCACAAAATATAATAAACAATTGTAATTGAGATTTCATAAGATAAAGCTAAGTAACCTGAGAATAATCGTTAATAAATGACAGAAAATAACAAAAACCTAATTTGGATGGAATAGGACAAGGACCCCATACATCAGTATGCACCAAGTAAAAGGAAGAGTCAACTTGTTTCCTTAGTCTAGGAGATTAAGAAACCTTATGATGTTTAGTAAATTGACAAGCTTCAAACTCTAAGACAAATTTTTATTTAATACTAGGACATAACTTTTGTAAAACTGTGATAGACGGATGACCAAAATGATAATGAAGTTGTAAAAGGGAAGATAAGCTTGTTCAAGCAATAGATCGAGTTACTGTCTTAGAAGTTAAATCAAGAACATACAGGCCATTCACTAGACGCACCTTACCAATAATTTGTTTCATCCCAAGATCTTGAAAAAGGAAATAATTAGGATAGAAAATAACATAACAGTTAAGACTTTTGGTCAATTGGCTGACATATAATAGGTTAAAAAGGAATTGTGATAAACATAAAATAGAGGATAATGGGAGAGAATTTGTTAGGTTTGCTATCCCACGCCTAATTATAGAAGCGATAGATCCATTAGCTAAAGTAACATAAGGTAAATCAGTAGTAGACTTGAAATAAGAGAGAATACTTGTGTTGTCAGTCACATGATCAGTAGAACCTGAGTCAATAACCCAACTACGAGATGAGGTAGAGAGACAGGCAGCAGGATTACCTATATTAGCCAAAGATGATATCGTAGGGGATGCTTGTTATGAATCATGAGTGGCCAAAATTTGTTGATAGGCATTGGTTAAACAGGCATACTCATCCACTGAAATCGTGATAGAAGGCGAGGATGACTGAGGAAAGGGTAGGATGTCATCCTAAGTAGCCACATTTGCAAATTTTCCATTATTATTCTTACTCGAGTATTTGGGAGGCTTACCATGCAGTTTCTGAAAATTATCCTTGATATGTCCTTAGACTCAATAACAATTATAGGTGTGAGGGGTGCCACTGTTCCCAGTAACAGAACCATTATTGTTTCCACCATTGCCACTGTGATTATTATTTTAAACATTGCTCATTAACGTCGCTGAGTCATTGGTCACCATATCAGAAGTCACATCTTTGTCTTTATAAACTCGAAGCAAATGGGCATATACTTCCATAAAGGAAGGAAGCGTCTCGCTAGTTAAAAATTGTGTGCGTGCCATGTCACAATCTACTCCTCTTGTTCATGCATTTGCTTTATTTTAGCAACAATTAGAAACATGGCTCGCTTTTCTTCAAAGGCTTGTTTTACTTAAGTATAGTATCGAAACAGGGAGCGACCTCTTTGTTCCACTCGATAAATCTTTAACAATAATTCATGAACACAAGACAAATCTTGTTTGCAAGCATAAAAAAATTCCATATATTCCCATAGTTCTTTGACACTATCACAATGATTCACAACATCATCAACAGTTAGGTCTAGAGTATTTTGGATTTGATTAAACAATTTATAATCCTCCATTAATCATTTCTTCTGGGCAACAACATCAATCTTAGGAGGTAGATTACTAGTTAAATGATCTTCCAAATCTACATTAGTCACAAATCTGCGAATAGTCTTTTTCCATTGTGCATAATCTGTCCTTCCAATCAATTTCCTATCAATAATTTTGGATATCAATACTCTTATTCATTTTCCAATTGACAATATTAATCTGATAAAGGAGGAAAGAAGTGACGAAAACAAAAAAGGATACCGCAGATTGTTTAAAACAGGAAGCTTCTCCACTACATAAATATCACTACGTAAATCAGAAATATTAAGTAACACAACGGAAATATCCCAGCAGCCACACCAACACAACAGAAGGGAACCACGAAAATCAGAAGCACTTAAAAAAACAAGGAGCTACGGACTGGGAGCTACAGCTGTCTACCACACCAACACAGACTAGCAATACCCTGAAACTAACCAGATATTTAGATAGGGGTAGAGGAGGCGACGCTGGAGGAAGAAACTGGTTTGGAAGACAACAACTTATAGGCCCTCATATACTGGCATATGAAAACAGCATCTAGGACTAGGCGGCACGTGCAGATCATGCACTCAATATCTAATGACAAGATTTTAGGGGATGGTCGATCGACACCAATAATGTCTTATGAAGGAGGAGGTGAGAAAAATTCCTCTAAAAAATGTATCACCCACACAGTTGGTATATTGCCTTACGATAGGGCAGAAAATGAAAGACAAAAAACTAAGAAAGAGACACAAAAACATAACTAAGCTCTAATACCATGAGAAGAATGAGTTTTCTGTATTTAACTTAGAATAATACTACAAGAATTTATACAAGAATACATAGGTTTAAACTAGGAAAATAATCCATATAATCATGCTAAAATCCCTATGATTATGTTACTTATATTTATTAAATAATCCCTATAATTATGTAACTGATATATTTTGTAACAACAATTTCATGCAAATTTTGAAAACAAATAGAAGAACATGAATATCCTTATATTAGAAAATCAAAACATATTAAAATTTACATAATATGCAAATTCGTATAATTCATATTCCTTCAAATTTGTTCTTAACCACTTTAACACTCATTATACTAGATGAGTAAGGATCAACATGAAAGAAAGGAATTAGAATTAAGACAACTCAGTTTAGAACTTAACAAACTAAACAACTCTTCCCAGTAATGACAATAAAATTTGGTACGTGTCATCAAACGTATATAAATTAATACCTTATTCCTACCATTAACTAATTAACGACTTAGTATAAGGTGAAATAAGAATCGATCCCACAAGGAGAGTGTTGTTTATTAAAATTTTGAATGCAAATGATTGTTTTTACTCAATAAAAGTGTTAACAAGTCAATATATATGTAATTATAATTCCAAACAAACTAAAATTCATTTAGAAAAACTCAACCCAAAAAAACAAAGTGGAAACACCAATAATTTAATGTCTAATTTAACTCAAACTCAAGCACAAATTGTACCCATTTTATTTACCAAATTTCAACCATTAAATTAGAAAATTATGATCACATAACCCAATAAATTAGCTATGGAATTTTCAAACTAAAACAATATGTAAGTTACTATTTTCATCTCATTAAACTTCAAAAATTGTATTCTACTTAAATCTGTTTAATAACCCAACATGTGAGCTGTCATTTATCATGTTTTTAGCATTTAAAAAAAGTTAAAATCAAGTTAAATCATCAGAAAATCAGAACAGAATGCACAACTCAAAAATAGAGAGCAAACAATGCAATTTTAGCTTCTTTGAACATTCAAGATTGCTTCTTTGGGGTTCAATATAATCTCATCATCTTTCACTAGAATTTCCAAGCATATTAGACTTAAAAGTATGTCAAAATCTTGTTGAGAAAATAAGAAAATAACAGTAAATCGTTATTTTTCAAATCTGATTGCATAAACAATCTAACAATAACACTTTTAGATTCAAGTTGCATATTTCTAAAATTCCATCTTTAGGAAACTAACTTCAGGAGGTTTTCTAATTGCCTTACAACATTTAATAACTCCTTAGACATACCCAATCATAAAACAAGTATAGCCAATAGTTCCCAAGGCATGGATTAATCATAATCAGGCAAATACATAAAATATACACAGCATGGACAGCCATTTTCACAATAAAACAAATTGTGTATTTCTTGTATTTCTTCATTTCTAACATATTTTTGGCCTTCAAATTTATAGAATCAGAAAATATATAATGAAATGTGGTAAAATCATATGTAAACATTTAAACACAAAAAAAACGTAGGATGTGAGGGCTAAAAGTTTTCTCATCGATCAACTTTACTATACCACTTATAAAATTCCAGATTCAAATACCTGTTTTAATTAGGTTGTTCTACAATTAATTTTGCAGAATTTAGTCGTTGAAATCCTTTAAGATGTGGCCTCTTCTAATAGGAAAGCATAGTAGACCACATACCATACCACACACACGCAAAGAGAAAGGGGTTTCAATCAGAAACTATAACTAATTAATAAAAACAAAAATTGTTAACACTAAAAATAGAACATGAAGAGAATAAACATACATATTAACAAGTGATCGAGCATGCATTAAGCCCCATAAGTTCAGTCATCTAAATTTAGATTTTTATCATCAACATCTTGAGCTATATTAGACCAACTATAGAGACACTCACCAACTGAGTTCTCCCTATCTCCTTTTTCCTAATCTAGAATCGAAATAGCTCGACTCTAAATTGATTAATGCAATTATCACCAAGAAGACATTATTAACCCCAAAAACTTAAATCAATCAGCTAGTAAAATTCCTAAATTACGCGACACTATAATTTAAACTAAGCCTTTTACCAACTAACGACTTAATTAATTGCTACCTGACTCGCTAAACTCAATAGTAATTACAGACTAAAGATAAAGCGATAGCAATCAATTCACATTCCAATATATCAAGACATCTCTCAATTCTATAAGAACATGAATCGTAAATAAATAGGCTCTGGTGTCACACAAATACTGAAATAACTCGGAACATTAGAATTAAATTGAAAATGTTTATCTCAAATTATCCAAAACAAAGAACTAAATTGAAATTCTAAAACTTTTAAGCAAATTAGCTAGATACAAAGAGAGTAAGAGTGAGAGAGCCTCATTCTATTGATACTCCGCAATCAACAGATCAACAACTGCTTTGACCCTATAGTTTAAACCATAAAATCCTTCTCCAAAGGTCTCGAATCAGCTCAATTCCAATGGATATGTAACTCTCGTACCACCTGAACAACTCCTTACACTAGCCTTCTTCCCCAATTAGCTCTCAAAGTTCTTATGAGATTGTTTTTACTCTCAATTGAAGTGATATGCTCGATCCCTTCTCTATTTCCACTGCTATCTTTTTGTTGGCTCCCAAGACACCCAAAAGCTACACTTTGATGGTTCTTTAATAAGCTTCCTCTTAACTCTTCCATTTTGAAGAGAATTGCAATAGAGAACATTAAGTTAGTTTCGATTTTTACGTTGCACTTCATTTTCCACTACTGCATTGTTTACGTATCTATGTTGAGTGTTGCTTATGCGATGCTTTTTCTCCTCCCAGCTGCCATGCATTTCTGGTTGGTATGCATTTAATTCCTCTAATCTTCTTATTTTTGCCCTTTATTTACTCTCCCTCTGAGCTACCGTTTTCTTCTTATTGTTTGTGTTTTTCCTCTATTGTTCTTTTTCATTTCTACGTTGTTGTTCCTCTTGGTTGTCGTTTTGATGCATTTCTCATCTGTTGTAGCACTTTCGTTTTATTCTCCTTATAACATACCAAAGGATATTTGGGGAGATACTCTACGAAAATGGCACATTAAGACGATTAAATCAATTCATTTTTACTTTTTAATGCATAGCACATAATATAAAACATTCCAATAATCATACTGTTCCATTTTTATTTACCAACATAGACAGTCTCAAATGTCATTACATTCCCAAAATTCACATGTACAATATATAACAGTTGAGAGATACAATCCTCGATACAATATAACTAAGAAATTTGTAGGTATAACTGATCCCGATACTGACCTATATCCAAATGTAGAAGTTACTTCAACTAAACTAGCTAGATTTCTCCTAAACCTGAAAAAACAATGGTGAAATTTTGATGAGTTTATGAACTCAGTGAGTGAACCATCATCGATGTGCTCACTCAAATAGAAATAAATATCTCAAGTATATAACATAGTTTAATCAGTATCTCACATTATTCATAATCAAATCCCATATATCATATCGCTCAGAATTTAGGACCTGATAGCAGTATACATCATATTTTAACAAGTCCGTTATGAACACAAGCATTTCATATATTCATTTCAGGACAGACGTACTCATCTATGTCAGGACATAAATATTACAAGCAATAACCAAATTCACATGTATATCATGTTGTTCAGAATCAGTTCTCATTTAACACATCTTCCAATTGTGTATATCAACTTCATATATATATATATATACATATTTCGATAAACACATTGTGAATACAAAAATCTCATATAATCATTCCAGAGTAATCTAATCATTCATCTCATCAACATGTATACAATGTTGCACATCATTTTGTCAACACAATTCGATAACTTTTCACAACTATTCACATGATACATGTAAAGAAATATTTATGCAATGCAATGCAATGCACATGAGACTCCACTTTCATTTTTATTTTTTTGTGACTGAGTGCCTATTAATTGTCCCATATCCCTCATGGATACCGTGCTTATTTTAGGTACTAACCTATATCCCTTGTGGATATCGGGCTTATTTTAGGCACTGACCCATATCCTTTATGGATACCAGGCTTATTTCAGGTACCAACCTATATCCCTTGTGGATACCAGGCTTATTTCAGGTACTGACCTATATACCTTGTGGATACTATGCTTTTTTTTAAGCTGGTCACTCCGGTCACAACTCCTTTTTTTGATCATGCACATCAATGTCATGAAATGTATCATTTCATATCATGTGCTATCAATCACTTTTATTCAATATGCACAGTTATTTGTCACAAACATCGGATCAAAATTCGGTATTCAACATTCAATTGAGTATCACTTATTCCATACACATTTATATTCACATTTATCATCGAACCTTGGTCTGGAACTCAATAATAATATCAAATAACACTTAGTCAATCAAATTTACATACAATGAGCACTTCCAATATAGTCCCGAATAATGGTCTCCTCAGACAATTGATGTCCAGAATTATCGCAATCAAACCAGTAACAGTTAAATATAAAAAAATAAATAAGAGCAGTTCAAGCATGGTGTGGTATATCTAAGTTGTCTCACTACACATATAACTCAAACAGAAAAAGACATATAATTGAGTTGACACATCTAGGTTGACTCACAGTATACTCCAGGTAAGCTATTGCGTTGATGATCCGGCAATGGCTGGATGTTGTCGATCAACTTGTGCTTATATATCATATAATACACACATAATCCTCATATTATTAAGTTGATCAATCTTATAATTGTTCAACTATGCACATGTATATGTATCATGTTCAATGCATGCTCAATTGACTATTCTGGGTATATTTCCTTAATTCACATCTCGTAATCTTAATTCATATATGCTTAATTTAAACTTAGGTTTACACCTCAATTATACAAGATTATTCTAAGTTCATCACTCAATCATTCACTAAAGTTATTCTAGCATTATAAGATCACTTTCATTAATTTCATATTGTTATTCTCACAATTTCATCGGATCTATTTTCGTTAGGCGGACCATATGTTCGTAAGGCAGACTTATACTTATATATACTGTCTTTCAGAGTAATTTCAGTCCAAATGGCTAGTACATGTCCGTTAGGTAGACTTCATGTACCCTGGGCAGACATTCTCGGGTTTTTCAGCATTCCAGCTCCGCTTATGTCCGTTTGGAGGGACATCATGTCCGCTGGGCGGAAATTCACTGACACTTAAAAATTTGTGAAATTTTAACCTTTTAGACAACATAATCTCTCCTTGGAGTCTTCACAGAATTTGTAGAACTCTGAGTTCTCTTAGAAAGCATACTTAAATGACCTTAATCCGACACCTACAAAGAAAGTTATGCCTCTTGCCCCAAAATCTATCTGTTTACTTAATCCTATTAATCTCAATCTATTTCCTTAATTATACCCTCAATTATCACCTTAAGCAATCACACATTTAATCACTCATTCAACCATCATGCTAGGTTCATATCAAAATTCATTCAAACCTAAATGCATCATAGGAAAGTATCTTATCATTTTTAGTCTCAAACATCACATAAAAGAAACATATTTCATGTAAAAGTCATCCCCATTTTCCAACTTTTCCAACTTTATTTTCAGGTCAGTTTTGTATGACCATTTTGACCTATAAAACGAGGTATTTAGGCAACACCTTCTTCTAAAAAAATGTTTCTATTTGTCTTAAGTTTCTACTAACACTAAATTCATGTAGTGTGGTTCAGTATTCTATAAGTTATATCCAAAATACCACAGACTGTTCTCATACCACAATAGCACATAGTTCTCATCTTCAAGCCCAATTTAGAGACCCTTAGAGATAGAATTAGAATTCGATACCTTCATGAAAAGTGTATCCATATGTATCTAGTTTAATATAAATTAAAAATAATCGCATTTGGATACCTACAGATCAAGATACGGTCGAAATACAGACGTATGTTCAGTGAAAATACTCCATCTAACCTATTCCAACATACTTCATCATCAACCTTGCATACAATTCATCTCCAATCAATCATCATGTATGTTATGATAACATGTAACATAATAGGGCAATAAATAACTTACTTGTTCAACCAAAGTCCCCTCAATTTCCAAGCTAATCAAACCTCTCAAGTATTTAAATATACTCCAAGAGTAAGATGGAATATAAAGGATTTCCAATCACAAGATGTAGACTACTAAAGTTGACAAAACTCAAGGTTTTGGGAGGTGGTGTGAGGAAGTCAGTGGTGAGGGATTGAAGGAGGAAACATAAGACCAAAAACATGAAGAAAGATGATCTTTCTAGTCAAAAATTCGTGGGGTACAAATGTGTGGTGGAGAGGTGGGACACTTGTCAAATGGAGAGCTATGCCATGTGTCTTCTTCTCATGCTTCCAATTGTCACCTAATGCTTGGTCCATATGTTACTATTATATTGGTCCATATATCACTTACTTTAGGCTCCACATGTAACTCATTTAAGCCTCCATATGTAACTACTTTTAAGGCTACACATTTCACCAATTGTAAGGCTACACACCAATTATAAGGCTACATATGTCATCATTTATGAAGCTACAAATGTCACCATTCTATTGCTCCACATGTCATAAGTCTAAGGTGTCATTTGTCACAATGTTAAAGGGCCACTTGTCGTAATTATACTCAAGCCACTTGTCATCTATTTAATTGAGCCATTTGTCACTTATTCCCAATGCCACATGTCACCATTTCATAGGCCTAACTGACCCAAATATCCATGTATCATTTTTGTCTTGCTCTTTAACATTTTTTTTTCTAAATTTAGGTGCTCACACAACTTTATCAATTACTCAATCATACTAATAAATTCCCAATTTACTAATTATAATCATCAAACAAGATTCACGACATAACTGACACACAATTGCATTATAATCACTTAAAATGTTTCATATCCAGGGATGTGTCAATTAAGTACATATACTATCTTTACAATGTTTCTAAATCATGGTTCATGTGTGTATGCAAATATAATACATGCCTATGGAATGCTCTTCATATATTCTCACATGATATGGCTTAATCTAACAATTATTCCTTAAGTGTAGGAAGGGGCTATTACAATTCTCCCCCCTTAAGAAATTTTGTCCTCGAAATTCTTACCTGAGTAATCAAATAGATAGGGGTATTGTTGTCTCATGTTTTCCTGAGTCTCTTAAATAGCCTCTTCTCACGAATGATTTCTCCAATAACTTTTACTAGAGGAATTACTCGATTCCTCAACTGTTTAGTCTGATAATCGACTATCCTTAATAGTTCCTCCATATAACTCAAATTGCTCATAATCTTAATTTTCTGAGCTTATAACATATGCCTTAATGTATTATCCATTTAACAAAAATGCACATTTATAAGCCAAATATTGATATTCAATGCTCATTCATACAAGTTATCAATACAATTGCACATTAGTACAATTCACCACTACAACCAATACGAATGCTCATCAATACCAATTATTCATATTGCCATGTACACTTGCATAATCATACGATACACATATAAGTAATGAATATGCATACAAATTAGTTATGTACATATAAATTTTCCTTGAAATGCATTATGCTTTAGATTTGACTTGTACTTTCTAAGCATACTAACATGAAATACATTATGGATCTACGTTCCTTCTAGTGATAACGTCAATCTGTAAGCTAATAGATCCTCTTTATCAGTAATCTCATAAGGGCCAATATAACTAAGGTTCAACTTGCCCTATTATCGAATCTTAGCACTCCTCTTTATAGGGTGACACTTTCAAAAATATTTTTGTCTCCCTCCTGGCACTCTATATCACTCTTGTGCTGATCTACGTAACTCTTTTGTTAACCCTAAGCTACCTTAATCCTACTACAGATCATTTTCACCTTATCAACCATATCTTAATCAATTATAAGTGATCAATATTTCTCAGGCCCTCTTCGTCCTAATATAAGGGTGTTTGACATCTTCTACCACTTAATTTCATAATCATATTCTCTTGTTCTACATGATTGCCAATGTTTTTAGAAGTTCTACTACACATACAGTACTAATTTCATGATCATATTCTCTTGTTCTACATGAATGCCAATGTTTTCAGAAGTTCTATAGTAACCACACATTCTGGACTCATTTTCTTCTTCAAAATAAACCTCAAACTGTACTTTGCAAATCTCAAACTAAACTTTGCAAGTCTCCAGCAATTTTTTTTATAGAGTAGTCAATTATAAGAAAAGTAATCTCTAGATTGCAAATCTAACTTAAATGTTTTTAATATGCATTTTCTATACAACTACATTCCATTTCTCATACCTTGATTTTTATAACATAAGCTACCTCAATTACATCTACTGATCATTAAATATTTCATAATGTCAAGTATGGCAAGCATTTTTCTCAATTCTGGTCTCCGATCATCTATAGTAGGTAGATATAGTAGACCATCACATGTAAAGGTATCATTGTATAATAACAACTTAACACTCTATCCTTGCAGGACAATACCATTCATTTCATGCACTTAAAGACCTCAGTATTAAGTAGGATATATCCATTCATACAAAACAATCAATATCTAACAATAGCACTAAACGAGACAATATATCAATGTTTATAACTCTTATTTCTAATTCGACAAAATCATAGGTCATATCTGTTTTGTTTCCAGTAATACATTTCGCATGACATACAATGTGAATATTTTCTAGCATTTCTCAGTCTTGGATTTCGAATTAACCAACAAATTAACCCTTAAAAATCAACAACTGTTAATATGTCTAATCCTCTATATAAGGTTTCTAAGTCCTTAAAGTAATAACAATAACATCATCTCGAATTCAGGGACTCAGTAATGTAATTCACATACTTTACAATAATAATAATATATATACAACCCCATATTATGTTCAGCTCATCGTCCCTGAGTATTATAATTATCCAACTCCAATATTCACCTTTGATCCATTCAACATTCACCAATTCCTAAAAATGGAACATTTGGTCTACATGATATAATTCGATTAAAGTCTCCATAAAAGAAGATTTCTCTCCAAAGTTACGCGTATTTTTCATGAAATCTTTCTCAATCAAATATATTCATCATTGCTTTTCAACTATTCATAATATTTAAACAAAACCAATTTCTCTCATATCTTACATAAACAGAACATTCTATATACTAAAGCTCGATGATGCAGTAAGCATGCACATTTACTCTTATGCCTTGGTATGTACCATTAAGACCATTACATCTTATCTAGAGATTTATTTTCAAAAGGTCACCAATTAATAACTCAAGCTAATGATACCTTGATCTCAATTGATTGTGGATAACATTTCAGTATCCTATGACTATATAAAAGTTACCTATCCTTAGTGGTTACCATTTCAATATATCCACATAAATTCACACTTCCACTGTGCTACTCTGATTCATCTCAGAAATTTTATTCTTCTATAGGGACTAGTGCTTAAGAGCATTCAATATATCATAGATCACTCTTGTACAATATCCAAGCATGTAATACATATGTGCTCAGTAGCATCATTCACTAAGGTAACCACATTATCGAATGCACACTCACAATAACTTGTCAACTTAATCTTGAGGACTTTTACATATATCACTATCATTTATTTCATCTCCCAGTTATCATTTATATCATCTTACATAAGTATGTTCTCAATCAATTCAAAAATATAGGATGCGTAACTATCATAAAATTTTGATATCAGATCCAATAATATAACCTTGTAAACAATCATTTCAGTTCCAAGTTTAACCTCTCAAGTAATAGTAATTTTAGTTTTTCTTTCAACTTTGTTTGTATGCTTTAAATATGATCATTTCCACTTACATCTCTAGTTTTCTTAGTCAAATTTATGAAAATATATTCACATTCACATTAATTCAAAAGTGTACAACCACAACTTATGACTGATGTCATATTTGATAATATAACCACGAATACGAATTCATTGAATCTAGTTCTAACTTCCCAAACCATGTAAGATCTCCCAATAACAAATATTCAATCACATGATCGGTACAACACTTTTATTGCCCTTTTTTTGTTTTCCAACCTATTTTCAATCTTCACTAAATCTGCTATGTCATGATATTAACAACTTTTCATTTTCCATCACTCTAACGAGTCATCATTCCTTTCATTGCTTCTAACAGTTCAGACTGCTAACGAATGTTCAGGCGTGTGCTTATTTAAATGCAATTAAGAATGGGGATTAGTTGCCACTGCATGTTAGACCACGTTTCTGGAGTCTAACTCATTTTCTAATACCATAAGTGTTGGGACCCCACCCCTTGCAAGACACGTGGCCAACGTCCTAAGTGACATCTGGACGCGCATCCCACAAGGGTGGAATGCCCACACTAGACAATCCTTGATAAAGGCGGATTTTCATCTTGATCTCTTCTTACCCTCTTGCCCCATGACTTGTACTTAGTATAGTCCTTAACTGTTTCTTGATCCTTGATACCCACTTCTTATTGAAAAACCTTTATTTAATTGAATTCTGTAACTAACTTCAGCTAAACAACTGTCCAATGTATTGGCCTTAACTTCTTCTTTGTATCGTTTATGGTTGGCCCATCATCTGAATTTGCTTATGTTCTGTGTTCTATCGTCTGTGTTTTACCATCTGTAGTTGACTTTCTTCGTCTGTGTTGACCACCCATCATTTGTGTTTTATCGTCTGTGTTCTATCTTCTGTGTTTTATCTTCTATAGTTGACTTTTATAGTCTGGGTTGACTTTTATCGTCTGTGGTTGACTTTTATCGTCTGTGTTGACCACTTATCGTCTGTGTTTTATCTTCTGTGTTTTATCTTATATAGTTGACTTTTATAGTCTGGGTTGACCACCTATCGTCTGTGTTCTATCTTCTGTATTCTGACGTCGTCACAGACGATTCCTTTCGTCCGTGTTTTTCCTTGCGTCTGTATTATGATGTAAACATAGACAATACACTTCGTCTGTGTTTTTCCTTTACCTCTGTGTGTGACATCAGCATAGACGATACACTTCGTCTCTGTTTTCCTTTGCCTCTGTGCGTGACGTCAGCACAGACGATACACTTCGTCTGTGTTTTCCTTTGCCTCTGTGTATGACGTCAGCACAGACTATACACTTCGTCTGTGTTTTCCTTTGCCTCTGTTTATGAGGTCAGCACAGACGATACACTTCATCTGCATTTTTCCTTGTCTCTGTGTTGTGACGTCAGCACAGACGATACACTTCGTCTGTGTTTTTCCTTTGCATCTACCTTATTTAATGCAAACATAAATCTTCTCAACCACTCTCATTCGTTCAAATCCAAAGTCAGAATACACAAACATAAACATCAACTGCTTCTCAAAGCCTCAAATTCATTTGATCAACAAATGCAACGTGAAACCTAGCAGTGGTCATAATCATGAGCAGAACATACATATATTTCATTCATCCCCAAACAGATATTAGTTTTACAATGCTTTAGTGGGCATTTCGAGCCCTTTTACAACTTAGTTTAAATTACAAAGTTTCAAAGACTGGAATTTGCTAAAATGCATCTAAAGCATTGTTCTGCAGAACTAACTTCAAAACAAAACAAAATACGCAGACTGTAGTGATTTACCTTGACTCTTGACTTACACACTTTCTTGTTCTTCACCTGAGTGGGACAGAGTTGGGAGGGGTGAGCTTATAGCTCGTAGGTAACAGGTTTATAATCAAGGAACAAGCAGAACCCTTTTTCAATTTAGAAACCATAGTGATCTTGCTTGAAAAATC
>JAOQMS010002419.1:0-17528 GCA_027563885.1 Erythroxylum longipes
GTGTCTCCTTCTCTCCTTCTAGGTTCTTCTACGATTTTCTCCTTATTTTCTTCCTTAACACTCACGACTCCTCTCTTATTTTTGTCTTATTATCTTAAGACAACTTTTTGAGTTTCCACTTTTTGCCCTTCCTTATTCATCAAAATTCCTACTAACTCCTTTTACTTTATACCACCTTACCAAAATCTATAATATACCATATTAAACTTCAAAAAATTTCTAATTCATAAATTCTAATTTATTTTCATGCTCAATAATCTAATAAAATAACTAAAATAAAATGAAATTATAAAAATCCTAAAAGCGGGATCCAACAGCTAAAGTTAGGAAAGGATACAAGAAGAAGGAGAGGATAGCACAGCGAGGAGTTAAAGCTATAACAAAGGAGTTAGTAATATAATCTCCATCTTGTTCTTATGATAATTATTTTCAATATACCGTATAATGTATGGCTTGGCATGTTGATTTGGTTATCTAGCTTTTGTTGTGTTTTGATTTTTAAAAAAGTTTTAAAATCTACCGTTTTAGCCAAATCTTGCATGTTTTATTTTTCGATCCAACAACTTCTTATATTTAAAGTTATTTATGTATCCACTCCAATGATACTATTGTGCCATACCATTAAGGAATAAGATTTGCGAAAAATATAAATTTCCTTGGGAATGAAAAAAGAGGTCCACTTTCATGTGGTATTTTGACTTAAATTCTTTGACTCCTTAATACTTAATCGAATTCTCTTTTATGAGGATTGAATGCACCCCCTGTCCCCATATTTAGTAATTACTAAAGAGTTTCTTCAGTATTAGGGATCGTCAAAATAAGCAAAAATACTATTTCTATGGAAAATATGTATAGGTATTTCAATCGAGATACCAGAGCAGGGCATTAGTTCTTTCTCTCGTTCTTGAATCGATTAGAGGGGGATAATAAATCTATTTCATTGCCGGAGCTGTGGGATGTAAAAATGCTTTGGTAGGTGAGCATTCTGCCTTAGACGAAAGCACCCGCACAAGCAGGGTGGATGAAGCGGAAGCGAGAATGTCAGGTTGAGTAGCGCAAACATTGGTGAGAATCCAATGCCCTAAAAACCTAAGGGTTCCTCTGCAAGGTTCGTCCACGGAGGGTGAATAAGGGCCTAAGATCAGGCCGAAAGGCGTAGTTGATGGACAATAGGTGAATATTCCTGTACTACCCTTTATTGGTCCCGAGGGACGGAGGAGGCAAAGTTAGCCGAAAGATGGTTATCGGTTCAAGGACGTACAGTTTCCTTACTTTTTTAGGGTAAGAAGGGTTAGAGAAAATGCCTCGAGCCAATGTTCAAGTACCAAGTGCTACAGCGCTGAAGTAACCTATGCCATGCTCCCAGGAAAAACTCGAATGACCTTCAACAAAAGGGCACTTGTACCTGAACTGACAAAGGTGGGCAGGTAGAGAATACCTAAGGGCGGGAGACAACTCTCTCTAAGAAAATCGAAAAATAGCCCCGTAACTTTGACAGAAGGGGTGCCTCCTCAAAAAGGGGGTCACAGTGAACAGGCCCGGGCGACTGTTTACCAAAAACACAGGTCTCTGTAAATTCATAAGACCATGTATAGGGGTTGATGCCTGCCTAGTACCTGAAGGTCAAGAAAGTTGGTGACCTGATGATAGGTGAGACGGCGACCGAAGCCCCGGTGAATGGCGGCCGTAACTATAACAGTCTTAAGATAGCGAAATTCCTTGTCAGGTAAGTTCTGACCGGCATAAAAGGCATAACAATCTAGGCACTGTCTCGGAGAAAGGCTCGATTAAATAGACATGTTTGTGAAGATGTGGACTACCTCCACCTAGACAGAAAGACCGTATGAAGCTTCACTGTTCACTGGGATTGGCTTTGGGCCTTTCCTGAACAACTTAGGTGGAAGGTGAAGAAGGCCCCCTTCCGCTGGGGGAGGGGGGGTGGAATTCTCCAAGCCATCAGTGAGATACCACTCTGGAAGAGCTAAAATTCTAACCTTATGTTAGGACCTGTGGGCCAAGGGACAGTCTTAGGTGGAAAATTTCTATGAGGCGTAGGCCTCACACAAAGTAACGGAGGCGTTCAAAGGTTTCCTAGGGCCGGACGGAGATTGGCCCTTGAGTGCAAAAATAGAAGGAAGTTTGACTGCAAGACCTACCTGTCAAGTAGGGATGAAAGTTGGCCTTAGTGATCTGACAATGCCGAGTCTAAGCCATCAGTGAGATAACACTCTTGAATAGCTAAAATTCTAACCTTGTGTCAGTACCTATGGGCTAAGGGACAGTCTTAGGTAGACAGTTTCTATGAGGCTTAGGCCTCTCCCAAAGTAACGGAGGCGTTCAAAGGTTTCCTAGGGCGGAATGGAGATTGTCCCTCGAGTGCAAAGGTAGAAGAGAGTTTGACTGCAAGGCCTACCTGTCAAGCAGGGATGAAAGTTGGCCTTAGTGATCTGACAGTGCCAAGTGGAAGGGCCATCGCTCAACGGATAAAAGTTACTCTAGGGATAATAGGCTGATCTTCCCCAAGAGCTCACATCAACAAGAAGGTTTGGCACCTCAATGTCAGCTCTTTGCCACCTTGGACTATAGTATGTTCCAAGGGTTAGGCTGTTCACCCGTTAAAGCGATACATGAGCTGGGTTCAAAACGTCATAAGACAGTTCGGTCCATATCTAGTGTGGGCGTTAGAGCATTGAGAGGACTTTTCCCTAGCACAAGAGGACCGGGAAGGATGCACCTCTGGTATACCAGTTGTTCGAAGCCATCAATGAGATACCACTCTAGAAGAGCTAAAATTCTATCCTTATGTCAGGACCTATAGGCCAAGGGATAATCTTAGGTAGACAGTTTCTATGAGGCGTACGTCTCTCATAAAGTAACAGAGGCCTTCAAAGGTTTCCTAGGGCCGAACGGAGATTGACCCTCGAGTGCAAAGGTAGAAAGGAGTTTGAATGCAAGACCTAGCCATCAAGCAGGGATGAAAGTCGGCCTTAGTGATCTGACGGTGCTGAGTCTAAGCCATCAGTGAGATACCACTCTGAAAGAGCTAAAATTCTAACCTTGTGTCAGGACCTATAGGCCAAGTGACAATCTTAGGTAGATAGTTTCTATGAGGCGTAGGCCTCTCACAAAGTAACGGAGATGTTTAAAGGTTTCCTAGGGCAGGATGGAGATTGGCCCTCGAGTACAAAGGTAGAAGGGAGTTTGACTGCAAGACCTACCCGTCAAGCAGGGATGAACGTCGGCCTTAGTGATCTAATAGTGCCGAATGGAAGGGTCGTCGCTCAACAGATAAAAGTTACTCTAGGGATAATAGGTTGTTCTTACCTAAGAGCTCACATTGACGGGAAGGTTTGGCACCTCAATCTCGGCTTTTCGCCACCTAGGATCGTAGCACGTTCCAAGGGTTAGGCTGTTCACCCATTAAAGCAGTGCATGAGCTGGGTTTAGAACGTCGTGAGACAGTTCAGTCCATATCCAGTGTGGGCGTTAGAGCATTTAGAGGACTTTTCCCTAGTACAAGAGGACGAGGAAGGACGCACCTCTAGTATACCAGTTTTTGCAAGCCATCAGTGAGATACCACTCTGGAAGAGCTAAAATTTTAACCTTGTGTCAAGACCTATGGGCCAAAGGACAGTCTTAGGTAGACAGTTTCTATGAGGCATAGGCCTCTCACAAAGTAACGGAGGCGTTTAAAGGTTTCCTAAGGCCGGACAGAGATTGGTGCTCGAGTGCAAGGCTGGAAGGGAGTTTGATTGCAACACCTACCCGTCAAGCAGGGATGAAAGTTGGCCTTAGTGATCTGACGGAGTCGAGTCCAAGCCATCAGTGAGATACCACTCTTGAAGAGCTAAAATTCTAATCTTGTGTTAGTACCTATAGGCCAAGGGACAGTCTTAGGTAGACAGTTTCTATGAGGCGTAGGCATCACACAAAGTAACGAAGGCATTCAAAGGATTCCTAAGTCCAAACAGAGATTGGACCTCGAGTGCAAAGGTAGAAGGGAGTTTGACTGCAAGACCTACCTGTCAAGCAGGGATGAAAGTCGGCCTTAGTGATCTCACAGTGTCGAGTGGAAGGGCTATCACTTAATGGATAAAAGTTACTCTAAGGATAATAAGCTGATCTTCCCCAAGAGCTCACATCGACGGGAAGGTTTGGTCCCTCGATGTTAGCTCTTTGCCACCTGGGACTGTAGTACGCTCCAAGGGATAGGCTGTTCACCCATTAAAGCGGTACATGAGCTGGGTTCAGAACGTCGTGAGACAGTTCGGTCCATATCCAGAATGGGCGTTAGAGCATTAAGAGGACTTTTCCCTTGTACAAGGGGACCGAGAAGGACGCACCTCCGGTATACCAGTTGTTCGAAGCCATCAGTAAGATACCACTCTGGAAGAGCTAAAACTCTAACCTTGTGTCAGGACCTATCGGCTAAGGGACAGTCTTAGGTAGACAGTTTCTATGAGGCGTAGGCCTCTCACAAAGTGACGAAGGCATTCAAAGGTTTCCTAGGGCCGGACAGAGATTGGCGCTCGAGTGCAAGGGTGCAAGGGAGTTTTACTGCAAGACCTGCCCGTCAACCAGGGATGAAAGTTGGCCTTAGTGATCTGAAGGAGTCGAGTCCAAGCCATCAGTGAGATACCACTCTTGAAGAGCTAAAATTCTATTCTTGTGTTAGTACCTATAGGCCAAGGGACAGTCTTAGGTAGACAGTTTCTATAAGGCATAGGACTCACACAAAGTAACAGAGGCATTCAAAGGATTCCTAGGGCCAAACAGAGATTGGCCCTCGAGTGCAAAGGTAGAAGGGAGTTTGGCTGCAAGACATACCCGTCAAGCTGAGATGAAAGTCGTCCTTAGTGATCTGACAGTGCTGAGTGGAAGGGTCGTCGCTTAATGGATAAAAGTTACTCTAAGGATAATAATCTGATCTTCCCCAAGAGCTCACATCGACGGGAAGGTTTGGCACCTCGATGTCAGCTCTTTGCCACCTAGGACTGTAGTACGCTCCAAGGGTTAGGTTGTTCACCCATTAAAGCGGTACATAAGCTGGGTTCAAAACGTCGTGAGACAGTTCGTTCCATATCTAGTATGGGCGTTAGAGCATTGAGAGGACTTTTCCCTTGTACAAGGGGGCCGGGAAGGACGCACCTCTCGTATACTAGTTGTTCGAAGCCATCAGTAAGATAGCACTCTGGAAGAGCTAAAACTCTAACCTTGTGTCAGGACCTATCGGCTAAGGGACAGTCTTAGGTAGACAGTTTCTATGAGGCGTAGACCTCTCACAAAGTAACAGAGGCGTTCAAAGGTTTCCTAGGGCCGGACAGAGATTGGCGCTCGAGTGCAAGGGTGGAAGGGAGTTTGACTGCAAGACCTACCCGTCAACAAGGGATGAAAGTTGGCCTTAGTGATCTGACGGAGTCGAGTCCAAGCCATCAGTGAGATACCTCTCTTGAAGAGAAAAAATTCTAATCTTATGTTAGTACCTATAGGCCAAGGGACAGTCTTAGGTAGACAGTTTCTATAAGGCGTAGGCCTCACACAAAGTAACAGAGGCATTCAAAGGATTCCTAGGGCCAAACAGAGATGGGCCCTCGAGTGCAAAGGTAGAAGGGAGTTTGACTGCAAGACCTACCCGTCAAGCAGGGATGAAAGTCGGCCTTAGTGATCTGACAGTGCTGAGTGGAAGGGTCGTTGCTTAATGAATAAAAGTTACTCTAAGGATAATAAGCGGATCTTCCCCAAGAGCTCACATCGACGGGAAGGTTTGGCACCTCGATGTCAGCTCTTTGCCACCTGGGACTGTAGTACGCTCCAAGGGATAGGTTGTTCACCCATTAAACCAGTACATGAGCTGCGTTCAGAACATCGAGAGACAGTTCGGTCCATATCTAGTATGGGCGTTAGAGCATTGAGAGGACTTTTCCCTTGTACAAAGGGACCGGGAAGGACGCACCTCTGGTATACCAGTTGTTCGAAGCCATCAGTAAGATACCACTCTGGAAGAGCTAAAACTCTAACCTTGTGTCAGGACCTATCGGCTAAGGGACAGTCTTAGGTAGACAGTTTCTATGAGGCGTAGGACTCTAACAAAGTAACAGAGGCGTTCAAAGGTTTCCAAGGGCCGGACAGAGATTGGCGCTCGAGTGCAAGGGTGCAAGGGAGTTTGATTGCAACACTTACCCTTCAACCAGGGATGAATGTTGGCCTTAGTGATCTAACAGAGTCGAGTTCAAGCCATCAGTGAGATACCACTCTTGAAGAGCTAAAATTCTAATCATGTGTTAGTACCTATAGGCCAAGGGACAGTCTTAGGTAGACAGTTTTTATGAGGCGTAGGCCTCACATAAAGTAACAGAGGCATTCAAAGGATTCCTAGGGCCAAACAGAGATTAGCCCTCAAGTGCAAAGGTAGAAGGGAGTTTGACTACAAGACCTACCCGTCAAGCAGGGATGAAATTCGGCCTTAGTGATCTGACAGTGTCGAGTGGAAGGGCCGTCGCTTAATGGATAAAAGTTACTCTAAGGATAATAAGCTGATATTCCCCAGGAGCTCACATCGACGAGAAGGTTTGGCACCTTGATGTCAGCTCTTTGCCACCTGGGACTATAGTACGCTCCAAGGGGTAGGCTGTTCACCCATTGAAGCGGTACATGAGCTGGGTTCATAACGTCGTGAGACAGTTTGGTCCATATCCAGTATGGGCGCTAGAGCATTGAGAGGACTTTTTCCTTGTACAAGGGGACCGAGAAGGACGCACCTCTGGTATACCAGTTGTTCGAAGCCATCAGTAAGATACCACTCTGGAAGAGCTAAAACTCTAACCTTGTGTCAGGACCTACCGGCTAAGGGACAGTCTTAGGTAGACAGTTTCTATGAGGCGTAGGCCTCTCATAAAGTAACGGAGGTGATCAAAGGTTTGCATGGGTCGGATGGAGATTGGCCCTCGAGTGCAAAGGTAGAAGGGAGTTTTACTGCAAGACCTACCCGTCAAGCAGGGATGAAAGTCGGCCTTAGTGATCTAATGGTGCTGAGTCCAAGCCATCAGTGAGATACCACTCTAGAAGAGCTAAAACTCTAACCTTCAAGACCTATGGGCCAAAGGACAACCTTAGGTAGACAGTTTCCATGAGGCGCAGGCCTCTCATAAAGTAAAGAAGTCGTTTAAAGGTTTCCTAGGGCCGGACAAAGATTATCCCTCGAGTGAAAAGGTAGAAGGGAGTTTGACTGCAAGGCCTACCCATCAAGCAAGGATGAAAGTCGGCCTTAGTGATCTGACAGTGCCGAGTGGAAGAGCCGTCGATCAACGACTAAAAGTTACTCAAGGGATAATAGGTTGTTCTTCCCTAAGAGCTCACATCGACGGGAAGGTTTGGCACCTCAATGTCAGCTCTTCGCCACCTAGGACTATAGTATGTTCCAAGGGTTAGGCTGTTCACCCATTTTAGCTGTACATGAGCTGGGTTTAGAACGTCGTGAGACAGTTCGGTCCATATCCAGTGTGGGAGTTAGAGCGTTGAGAGGACTTTTCCTTAGTACAAGAGGACCGAGAAGGATGCACCTCTAGTATACCAGTTGTTCCAAACCCTCAGTGATATACCACTCAGGAAGATCTAAAATTCTAACCTTGTGCCAGGGCCTATGGGCCAAAGGACAGTCTTAGGTAGACAGTTTCTATGAGGTGTAGACCTCACAAAGTAACGGAGGCGTTCAAAGGTTTCCTAGGGCAGGACGGAGATTAGCCCTTGAGTAAAACGGTAGAAGGGACTTTGACTACAAGACCTACCCGTCAAGTAGGGATGAAAGTCGGCCTTAGTGATCTGACAGTGCTGAGTGGAAGGGCCGTCGCTCAATGGATAAATGTTAGTCTAAGGATAATAAGCTGATCTTTTCTAAGAACTCACATCGACGGGAAGGTTTGGCACCTCGATGTCATCTCTTTACCACCTGGTACTGTAGTACGCTCAAAGGGATAGGCTGTTCACCCATTAAAGCGGTACATAAGCTAGGTTCAAAATGTCGTGAGACAGTTCGGTCCATATCCAGTATGGGCGTTAGAGCATTCAGAGGACTTTTGACTTGTACTAGGGGACCGGGAAGGACGCACCTCTGGTATGCCAGTTGTTCGAAGCAATCAGTAAGAAACCACTCTGGAAGAGCTAAAACTCTAACCTTATGTCAGGACCTATCAGCCAAGGGATAGTCTTAGGTAGACAGTTTCTATGAGGCGTAGGCCACTCACAAAGTAACAGAGGCGTTCAAAGGTTTCCTAAGATCCGATGGAGATTGGCCCCCGAGTGCAAAGGTAATAGGTAGTTTGAATGCAAGACCTACCCATCAAGCAGGGATGAAAGTCGGCCTTAGTGATCTAATGGTGCTGAGTCTAAGCCATCAGTGAGATACCACTCTATAAGAGCTAAAATTCTAACCTTGTGTCAGGACCTATAGGCCAAAGGACAACCTTAGGTAGACAGTTTCCATGAGGCGTAGGCCTCTCATAAAGTAACGAAGACGTTTAAAGGTTTCCTAGGGCCGGAAGGAGATTAGCCCTCGAGTGCAAAGGTAGAAGGGAGTTTGACTGCAAGACCTACCCATCAAGCAAGGATGAAAGTCGGCCTTAGTGATCTGACAGTGCCGAGTGGAAGAGCCGTCGCTCAACGGATAAAAGTTACTCAAGGGATAATAGGTTGTTCTTCCCTAAGAGCTCACATCGACGGGAAGGTTTGGCACCTCAATGTCGGCTCTTCGCCACCTAGGACTATAGTATGTTCCAAGGTTTAGGCTGTTCACCCATTAAAGCGGTACATAAGCTGGGTTTAGAACGTCGTGAGACAGTTTGGTCCATATCCAGTGTGGGCGTTAGAGCGTTGAGAGGACTTTCCCTAGTACAAGAGGACCGAGAAGGACGCACCTCTAGTATACTAGTTGTTCCAAGCCATCAGTGAGATACCACTCTAGAAAAGCTAAAATTCTAACCTTGTGTCAGGATCTATAGGCCAAAGGACAGTCTTAAGTAGACAGTTTCTATGAGGCGTAGACCTGTCACAAAGTAACATAGGCGTTCAAAGGTTTCTTAGGGCCAGACGGAGATTAGCCCTCAAGTGCAAAGGTAGAAGGGAGTTTGACTACAAGACCTACCCGTCAAGCAGGGATGAAAGTCGGCCTTAGTGATCTGACAGTGCCGAGTGGAAGGGCTGTCGCTCAATGGATAAATGTTACTCTAAGGATAATAAGTTTATCTTCCCCAAGAGCTCACATCGACGGGAAGGTTCGGCACCTCGATGTCAGCTGTTTGCCACCTGGGACTGTAGTACGCTCCAAGGGATAGGCTGTTCAGCCATTAAAGCGGTACGTGAGCTGGGTTCAAAATGTCGTGAGACAGTTCAGTCCATATCCAGTATGGGTGTTAGAGCATTAACAGGACTTTTCCCTTGTACAAGGGGACCGGGAAGGACGCACCTCTGGTAAACCAGTTGTTCGAAGCCATCAGTAAGATACCACTCTGGAAGAGCTAAAACTCCAACCTTGTGTCAGGACCTATCAACCAAGGGACAATCTTAGGTAGATAGTTTCTATGAGGCGTAGGCCTCTCATAAAGTAACAGAGGTGTTCAAAGGTTTCCTAGGGTCGGATGGAGATTGGCTCCCGAGTGCAAAGGTAGAAGGGAGTTTGACTTCAAGACCTACACGTCAAGTGGGGATGAAAGTCGGCCTTAGTGATCTAATAGTGCTGAGTCCAAGCCATCAGTGAGATACCACTCTGGAAGAGCTAAAATTCTAACCTTCTGTCAGGACCTATGGGCCAAAGGACAACCTTAGGTAGATAGTTTCTATGAGGCGTAGGCCTCTCATAAAGTAACGGAGACGTTTAAAGGTTTCCTAGGTCCGGACGGAGATTGGCCCTCGAGTGCAAAGGTAGAAGAGAGTTTGACTGCAAGACCTACCCATCAAGCAAGGATGAAAGTCGGCCTTAGTGATCTGACAGTGCCGAGTGGAAGAGCCGTTGCTCAAGGGATAAAAGTTGCTCAAGGGATAATAGATTGTTCTTCCCTAAGAGCTCACATCGACGGGAAGGTTTGGCACCTTAATGTCAGCTCTTCGCCACCTAGGACTATAGTATGTTCCAAGGGTTAGGCTGTTCACCCATTAAAGTGATACATGAGCTGGGTTTAGAACGTCATGAGACAGTTCGGTCCATATCCAGTGTGGGTGCTAGAGTGTTGAGAGGACTTTTCCCAAGTACAAGAGGACCGAGAAGGACGCACCTCTAGTATACCAGTTGTTCCAAGCCATCAGTGAGATACCAGTCTGGAAGAGCTAAAATTCTAACCTTGTGTCAGACCCTATGGGCCAAAGGACAGTCTTAGGTAGACAGTTTCTATGAGGTGTAGACCTCTCACAAAGTAACAAAGGCGTTCAAAGGTTTCCTAGGGCCGGACAGAGATTAGCCCTCGAGTACAAAGGTAGAAGGGAGTTTGACTGCAAGACCTACCCGTCAAGCAGGGATGAAAGTCGGCCTTAGTGATCTGACAGTGCCGAGTGGAAATGCCATCGCTCATTGGATAAAAGTTACTCTAAGGATAATAAGCTGATCTTCCCCAAGAGCTCACATCGACGGGAAGGTTTGGCACCTCGATGTCAGCTCTTTTCCACCTGGGATTGTAGTACGCTCCAAGGGATAGGTTGTTTACCCATTAAAGCGGTACATGAGCTGGGTTCAGAACGTCGTGAGACAGTTCGGCCCATATCCAGTATGGGCTTTAGAGCATTGAGAGGAATTTTCCCTTGTACAAGGCGACCGGGAAGGACGCACCTCTTGTATACCAGTTGTTCGAAGCCATTAGTAAGATACCACTCTGGAAGAGCTAAAACTCTAACCTTGTGTCAGGACCTATCGGCCAAGGAACAGTCTTAGGTAGACAGTTTCTATGACACGTAGGCCTCTCACAAAGTAACAGAGGCGTTCAAAGGTTTCCTAGGGCCGGACGGAGATTGGCCCTCGAGTACAAAGGTAGAAGGGAGTTTGACTGCAAGACCTACCCATCAAGCAAGGATGAAAGTCGGCCTTAGTGATCTGACAGTGCCGAGTGGAAGAGTCGTCGCTCAACGGATAAAAGTTACTCAAGGGATAATAGACTGTTCTTCCCTAAGAGCTCACATCGACGGGAAGGTTTGGCACCTCAATTTCAGCTCTTCGCCACCTAGGACTATAGTATGTTCCAAGGGTTAGGCTGTTCACCCATTAAAGCGGTACATGAGCTTGGTTTAGAACGTCATGAGACAGTTCGGTCCATATCCAGTGTGGGCGTTAGAGCGTTGAGAGGACTTTTCCCTAGTACAAGAGGACCGAGAAGGACGCACCTCTCGTATACCAGTTGTTCCAAGCCATCAGTAAGATACCACTCTGGAAGAGCTAAAATTCTAACCTTGTGTCAAGACCTATGGGCCAAAGGACAGTCATAGGTAGACAGTTTCTATGAGGCGTAGACCGCTCATAAAGTAACGGAGGCGTTCAATGGTTTCCTTGGGCGGGACGGAGATTAGCCCTCGAGTACAAAGGTAAAAGGGACTTTGACTGCAAGACCTACCCGTCAAGCAGGGATGAAAGTTGGCCTTAGTGATCTGACAGGGCCGAGTGGAAGGGTCGTTCCTTAATGGATAAAAGTTACTCTAAGGATAATAAGCTGATCTTCCCTAAGAGCTCACATCGACGGGAAGGTTTGGCACCTCGATGTTAGCTCATTGCCACCTGGTACTGTAGTATGCTTTAAGGGATAGGTTGTTCATCCATTAAAGCGGTACATGAGCTGGGTTCAGAACGTCGTGAGACAGTTCGGTCCATATCCAGTATGGGCGTTAGAGCATTAAGAGATATTTTCCCTTCTACAAGGGGACCGGGAAGGACGCACCTCTGGTATGCTAGTTGTTCGAAGCCATCAGTAAGATACCACTCTGGAAGAGCTAAAACTCTAACCTTGTGTCAGGACCTATCGACCAAGGGACACTCTTAGGTAGACAGTTTCTATGAGGCGTAGGCCTCTCACAAAGTAACAGAAGCGTTCAAAGGTTTCCTAGGGTCGGATGGAGATTTTCACCCGAGTGCAAAGGTAGAAGGGAGTTTGACTGCAAGACCTACCCATCAAGCAGGGATGAAAGTCGACCTTAGTGATCTAATAGTGCTGAGTCCAAGCCATTAGTGAGATACCACTCTGGAAGAGCTAAAATTCTAACCTTGTGTCAGGACCTATGGGCCAAAGGACCACCTTAGCTAGACAGTTTCCATGAGGCGTAGGCCTCTCATAAAGTAACGGAGACGTTTAAAGTTTTCCTAAGGTCGGACGGAGATTGGCCCTCGAGTGCAAAGGTATAAGGGAGTTTGACTGTAAGACCTACCCATCAAGCAAGGGTGAAAGTCGGCCTTAGTGATCTGACAGTGCCGAGTGGAAGAGTCGTCGCTCAATGGATAAAAGTTACTCTAGGGATAATAGGCTGTTCTTCCCTAAGAGCTCACATCGCCGGGAAGGTTTAGCACCTCAATGTCAGCTCTTCGCCACCTAGGACTATAGTATGTTCCAAGGGTTAGGTTGTTCACCCATTAAAGCGGTACATGAGCTGGGTTTAGAACGTTGTGAGACAGTTCGATCCATATCTAGTGTGGGCATTAGAGCGTTGAGAGGACTTTTCCCTAGTACAAGAGGACCGAGAAGGACGCACCTCTAGTATACCAGTTGTTCCAAGCCATCAGTGAGATACCACTCTGGAAAAGCTAAAATTCTAACCTTATGTCAGGACCTATGGGCCAAAGGACAGTCTTAGGTAGACAGTTTCTATGAGGTGTAGACCTCTCACAAAATAACGGAGGCGTTCAAAGGTTTCTTAGGGCAGGACGGAGATTAGCCCTCAAGTGCAAAGGTAGAAGGGAGTTTGACTGCAAGACCTACCCGTCAAGCAGGGATGAAAGTCGGCCTTAGTGATTTGACGATGTGGAGTCCAAGCCATCGATGAGATACCTGTCTGAAAGAGCTAAAATTCTAACCTTGTATCAGAACCTATGGGCCAAGGGATTGTCTTAGCTAGACAGTTTCTATGAGGCATAGGCCTCACATAAAGTAACAGAGGCATTCAAAGGTTTCCTAGGGCCAAACAGAGATTAGCCCTCGAGTGTAAAGGTAGAAGGGAGTTTGACTGCAAGACCTACCTGTCAAGCAGGGATGAAAGTCGGCCTTAGTGATCTGACAGTGCCGAGTGGAAGGTTCGTCGTTCAATGGATAAAAGTTACTCTAGGGATAATAGGCTGATCTTCCCTAAGAGCTTACATCGACGGGAAGGTTTGGCACCTAGATGTCAGCTCTTTGCCACCTGGGACTGTAGTATGCTCCTAGGGTTAGGTTGTTCACCCATTAAAGTGGTTCATGAGCTGGGTTCAGAACGTCGTGAGACAGTTTGGTCCATATCCAGTGTGGGTGTTAGAGCATTAAGAGGACTTTTCCCCAGTACAAGAGGACCGGGAGGGACGCACCTCTAGTATACTAGTTGTTCTAAGCCATCAGTGAGATAGTACTCTGGAAGATCTATAATTCTAACCTTGTGTCAGGACGTATGGGCCAAGGGACAGTCTTAGGTAAACTGTTTTTATGAGGCGTAGGTCTCTCATGAAGTAACGGAGGTGTTCAAAGGTTTCCTCAGGCCGGACCAAGATTGGCCCTTATGTGCAAAGGTAGAAGGGAGTCTGACTGCAAGACCTACCTGTCAAGCATGGATAAAAGTCGGCCTTAGTGATATAACGGTGTCGAGTCCAAGCCATCAGTGAGATACCACTCCGGAAGAGCTAAAATTCCAACCTTGTGTCAGTACCTATGGGCCAAGGGATAGTCTTAGTTAGACAATTTCTATGAAGTGTAGGCCTCTCACAATGTAACAGAGGCATTCAAAGGTTTCCTAGGGCCGGATAGAGATTGGCCCTCAAGTGCGAAGGTAGAAGGGAGTTTTACTGCAAGACCTACCCTTTAAGCAGGGATGAAAGTCGTCCTTAGTGATTTGACGATGCCGAGTGGAAGGGCCGTCGCTCAATGGATAAAAGTTACTCTAGGGATAGTAGGCTGATCTTCCCCAAGAGCTCACATCGATGGGAAGGTTTGGCACCTCGATGTCAGCTCTTCGCCACCTGCGACTTTAGTATGTTCCAAGGGCTAGGCTGTTCACCCATTAAAGCGGTACATGAGCTAGGTTTAGAACATCGTGAGACAGTTCGGTCCATATCTAGTGTAGGCGTTAGAGCATTGAGAGGAATTTTCCCTAGTATAAGAGGATCGGGAAGGACACACCTCTGGTATACCAGTTGTCATGCCCACAGTAAACGCTGGGTAGCTAATTGTGGAGCGGATAACTACTGAAAGAATCTAAGTAGTAAGCCCACCCCAAGTATGAGCCCCTACTAATGGAAAAATAAAATTTAGTGAGGATTTGGTTCACCCCACACTTACACCTCATGGACATTCTCTTTTCTATGTTCTATAGACTTGTATGTAACTATTAAGAGTAAAGATATTCTACATAATGTGACTACTCTGCCAAAAAGTCTTCTTTTAGTTCAAAATGATCAATATGTAGAATCAAAACAAGTGATTACTGAAATTTGTGTAGGACCATAAACTTTGAATTTTAAAGAGAGGATGCGAAAACATATTTATTCCGACTCATAAGGAGAAATGCACTAGAGTACCAATGTATACCATACACCTGAATTTACGTATACTAATATTCATTTCTTACCAAAAACAAGCCATTTATGGATATTATCAGGGGCCTCGTGTAGATCTATTATAGCCCCTTTTTCACTCCACAAGGATCAAGATCAAATAAGTGTTCTTTCTCTTTCAGTTGAAAGAAGAAATATTTCTCGTCCTTCATTAAATAATGATCAAGTTAAACACAAATTCTTTATTTCATATCTTCTGGGTAAAAAAGAAAATGTGATTCCTAATTATTCGTAACTTAATCGAATCATATGTACTGGTTATTATAATCGCATATATCCTGCCATTCCCCATAAGAATTCTGATTTATTGGCAAAGAGGCAAAGAAATAGATTTATTATCCCCCTCCAATCGATTCAAGAACGAGAGAAAGAACTAATGCCCTGCTCTGGTATCTCAATTGAAATACCTATAGGTACTTTTCGTGAAAATAGTATTTTTGCTTATTTTGACGATCCCCAATACAGAAAAAAAAACTCTTTAGGAATTACTAATTATGGGTATGTGGGGGTGCATTCAATCGTCACAAAAGATAATTTGATTGAGTATCAAGGAGTCAAAGAATTTAAGAGAAAATACCATACAAAAGTGGACAGCTTTTTTTTCAATCCCAAGGAAATTTATATTTTCCTCGAATCTTATTCCTTCATGGTACAGAACAATAGTATCATTGGAGTGGATAAGCAAATAAATTTAAATACAAGAAGTGGAGTAGCCGGTTTGGAGATATCTCGACATAGTGGTATCTTGATATCCCCATGAACGATAAAAACCCATTTTAAGCAAGAAAAAAAAGCCAAAAATTGGATCTGTGTCCAACAGATCACACCTACTAAGAAAAGGTTTTTTGTTTTGGTTCGACCAGTAATCATATTTGAGATGGCGGATAGTAATTTAGAAACACTTTTCCCACAGGATTTATTGCAGGAAAAGGATAATCTGAAACTTTGATTTGTCTATTATATTCTTTATGGAAATGGTAAACTAATTCAGGGAATTTTAGACACAAGTATTCAATTAGTTCGGACTTGCTTGGCGTTGATTTGGGACTCAAAAAAGGTTTTTTAATCGAAGAGGCTCACCTTTCATTTTTTGAAGTAAGTACAAATGGTCTGATTAGTGATTTCTTAATGATCCACTTAATGAAATCCCATATTTCACATATCAATAAAAAGGAATGATCTATCAGGTTCAGGATTGACCTCTAATAATGGATCAAATCGCACCAATATTAATCCATTTTTTCTAAGGCAAAGATTCAACAATTACTTAAACAAAATCAAGGAACTATTAGTACATTATTTAACAGAAATAAGGAATGTCAATCTTTGCTAATTTTTTCATCATCTAGTTGTTTTCGAACGGACCCATTAAACGATGTAAAATATCAAAATATCTATTCAACTTACCTTAGGACTGTTATAGTTACGACCGCCGTTCCCTAGTGCTTCAATCGCCGACTCCCCTATCATCAAGTCACCAACTTCCATGACCTTCCAGTGTTATGCGGGCATCAGCCCCCATACATGGTCTTACAACTTTGCGGAGACCTATGTTATTAGTAAACAGTCACCCGGGCCTGTTCACCGTGACCCCCTTTATGAGGAGGCACTCCTTCTCCCGAAGTTGCGGGGCTATTTTGTTGAGTTCCTTAGAGAGAGTTGTCTCGCACCCCTAGGTATTCTCTACCTACCTACCTGTGTCAGTTTTGGGTACAGGTACCCTTTTGTTGAAGGTCGTTTAAGCTTTTCCTCGGAGTATGGCATGGGTTACTTCAGTGCCTAGTGCCTGGTACTCGAACATTGGCTTGAGGCATTTTCTCTACCTCTTCTTACCCTAAAAAAGCAGGGACACCATGCGTCCTTGAATGGATAATCATCTTTCGGCTAACCTAGCCTCCTTCGTCCTTTAGGACCAACAAGGGTTAGTACAGGAATATTCACCTATCATCCATCAACTACGCCTTTCGGCCTGATCTTAGGCCCTGACTCACCCTCCATGGACGAACCTTGCGGAGGACCCCTTAGGTTTTCGGGGAATTAGATTCTCACTGATGTTTGCGTTACTCAAGCTAACATTCTTGCTTCCGCTTTGTCCACCCCTGCTCGCGCGGGTGCTTCCTTCTAAGGCAGAACGCTCCCCTGCCAATGCTTTTTTACATCCCACAGCTTCAGCAGATCGCTTAGCCTCGTTCATCTTCAGCGCAAGAGTGCTTGATCATTGAGCTATTACGCACTCTTACAAGGGTGGCTGCTTCTAGGCAAACCACCACTTCAATTAGGATTTTTTTTCACGAAAAGTAGACATGAGATAACAAACCCAGTCTTTCACTAAGATTTCAAATAGCTGTCCCAAATTCAAATTGATTATGTTTCACCCCTTCCTAGGAGAAAGACGATCAAACAATTCCCAATCATGGTCCTTGAAGATTAGATGATCTATATAATATACAAAAAGAAACTCCAGATTTTTGATATCTTTCTCGTTGAATGAGATCTTAATTCTAGCCACAGTTTCATTAGATATCTTACAACTAGAATCCCTCTTTTTTCTAATCCAATTCCTCCACCACCACAAGCCCCAGTTAGATTCAAACATGATATACTTTTTAGTTATTGGGAGAACCTAAGTACTCTCTTTCAGATCCGGGAAACAGCTCTTAGAGATCGTTTTTCCTTTTGGAAGATACAGGAGTGAAACAATCAACCTATTGATATTGGAAGACCCAAAGGATTCTTCCAATGTATCATTTCTGGGTCCAATGGAATTCATAG
>JAOQMS010002458.1:0-17523 GCA_027563885.1 Erythroxylum longipes
TATATTTAATTAAAATATTATTATTAATTAATTAAAATATTATAATTAACTAATAATATAATTAAAATATTCATGGGAGGGGATTTCTTGTAAATTTATGTGTGTGTTTTGTTTCTGTATCCGTCTCCTTTTTCTTGTCCTCTGGTTTTGGAAGGAACAAAAATTTTATGTCTCTGTTTCCGGAGTCGGGACAGAAATTGGTGGGGACAGCAAGCAAACAGGTTGGGGACAGAATTTTTCTGTCCCCACTCATAAGGACAGCAACCAAACGTAGGGTTATACTATCATTTAATCCCAATTAACCGTCTCTCTTTCTTACGTAGTTTTAAATTGACCAGAAGAACATCCATACCAATAATACGCGTCAGCTTTGATCTTACCCTAAATACTGACTGTTTTCTTAACATCTCTACTGCTTAAACTGTTTTCTTAACATCTCTACTGCTTAAAAAAAAAACAATTCTACCTCATTTCTTTTACTATTTGAGAGGAAAGCCTTGGAGCAATTAGTAAAAGTTGCTCCCTATAACCAGAAGTTCGCGAGCTCAATCACGGAAATAGCTTCTTTGCAAAGTTAAAAGGGGAAGGTTGCGTAATAATATCTAAAACGATCAACAAGTTTTACCCATATTTTTTTATCATGTTAGAGTGTCACGTGCAAGTGATTTTACTTATGTTAATGGAATTAGAACTTAAAAAATTTATCAAAACTACCGCTTTTTGCTTGAGTGTTGTTAGTGTAATTATTACTTAATTTTTTAAATATAAATTTCAAAATTCTATGCAAATCAATACCCTATTACTTTAAGAATATTTGAAATACTTTAACCTTTAAAATAAAGCCCTATAACTAATTCGGTTTAATTATTGCTAAATGAGAAAGGGCTGTGAATTATGTTTTTAATAATAGTTACGACACGTATATTCATTTAGAGCTATTTAAATATGTCAAATAGAAATAATGCTATTTAATCCAAAAAAATCAAAGTAGAAGGTGAAACAAATATTAAAATTAAAAATTATGCAAGTTAATGAGTTTGTAGCAATGATTCTTTTTAATTTAAGTTATATCAAAATTGAAAATAAATTCATTTTTTAAATTTTTATTTGATATTTAAAATTTAAAAACAACTACAAATTTGTTATTTATTGACATCAAAACGTTTATAACATGTACAAATATGTAGTTATTCTCGTTTAAAATTAAGTGCAATCTCTACACACGTGCTAAATGTTCAACAATTATTATAAGCCAAAATCAGATGAACAAATATTATTATTTAACACCAGCGTATCATGGGTTTGACTTTAGGGTCTCTCATCCAATGCTTTGACTGGGAAAAAGTCCCCAGAGAAATGATCGACATGACAGGGCCAGCGGAGTGACCATGCCAAAGGTCGTCCCTTTGGAGGCCATATGTAAAGCAGATTCAATCAAATAAGCTTGAATCGAAATCTGATAATTGTCTGTTTTTAAGATATCCTAAAGAAACAATTGGATATCAGTAGTGTTTATTTCAAAGCATACTATCTTTTTAGAGAAAGAGTTTCTACTTCAAAAAGGCAGTGGGAGCAAAGTTGAGCTTAATGAAGTTTATGATGCTTAAACTGACATAGATCAATTGCAGGAACCCGAAATTGTTGCTCACAGAGATGAGACAACAATTGAACCTTCTGACACACAAAATGTTCATTAGTCAAGTAAGATATGCAATGTTCCAAAGAGATATGGAATTCTAGTAAGCGAACACAATGACGTATTACTTATAGAGGACGATGAGCCTACAACCTATAAAGAGGCTCTGAAGAGTTCAGAATCTGAAAAATGGCTTCAAGCAATGAAATTCGAAATGGATTCCATTTATGAAAACCAAGTATGGACTTTGGTTGACCCACTCAAAGGGTCAAAACCTATAGGGTGCAAGTGGATTTTCAAGAAGAAAATCGACACGGAAGGTAATGTGATTACCTATAAAGCGAGGCTAGTTGCTAAAGGTTATTGTCAAAAACAAGGATTCGAATATGACGAGACTTTTAGCCCCGTAACCATGCTTAAATCCATTAGAATACTCCCAGTCATTGCTACTAATTATAATTATGAAATATAGCAGATGGATGCGAAGACAACTTTCCTAAATGGAAATGTAGTTGAGGATGTGTATATGATACAACCTGAGGGCTTCGTATCCAAAGATGGCAGGAAGGATGCAAGCTTCAGAAATCTATTTATGGATTGAAGCAAGCATCTAGGAGTTGGAACATTCGATTTGATGAGACAATCAAAGAGTTTGGTTATAAAATCCTGATGAACCTTGTGTGTACAAGAAGGTTAGTGGGAGTAATATCATAGTCCTTATGTTATATGTGGGCGACATATTACTAATGGGAAATGACGTCTCAAGTTTGCAATCAGTCAAAATTTGGTTGTCCCAGAATTTTTCCATGAAAGACCTTGGAGAAGCAACTTATATATTAGGAATAAAGATCTATAGAGATAGATCAAGGAAGTTGCTAGGTCTTTCATAGTCAACATATATAGATAAAGTGCTAAATAGATTTAGTATGGAGTAGTCCAAGAGAGTGTTTCTTCCTATGACTCATGTGATAAAACTCTCGAAATCTATGTGTCCCAAAACCCAAGATGAGAGGACTCATATGGGTATGATCCCGTATGATTCGGCAGTAGCATCAATCATGTATGTTATGTTATGTACAAGACCCGATATATTGTATGCTCTAAGTGTTATAAGTAGATATCAATCGGATCTTAGTGAATGTCACCGGGTGGCTGTCAAGAATATCCCAAAGTATTTAAGAAGAACTAAGAATGTATTCTTAATATATGGAAATGGAGATCTTATAGTGAGCAGGCATACGGATGCCAATTTTCAAACTGATCAGGATGACTCCAAATCCCATTCAGGTTATATTTTCACACTGAATGGTGGAGTAGTCAGTTGGAAGAGTTCCAAACAAGAGACGACTGCATATTCGATGACTAAATCAGAGTACATTGTAGCTGTGGAAGTGGCAAAAGAAGTTGTTTGGATCAAGAAGTTTGTTATAGAACTTTGAGTGGTTCCGAGCATAGTAGACCCAATACCATTGTACTGTGACAACAATGGGGCTATTGAACAAGCCAAAGAACCAAGGTCTCATCAGAGGTCCAAGCACATACTTAGGAGATATCACCTGATCAGGGAGATAATTGACAGAGGTGATGTGAAGATATAGAGAGTGCCCACAGATCAGAACATCATTGATCCTTTGATTAAGCCACTACCTCAAATAAAATTTGATTCTTGTGTATTCACCTATATTATTAGATACAAAGGCGATTGACTTTAGTACAAGTGGGAGATTGTTAGAGTAGTGCTCTAAAGGCAATCACCTTTAGCACTTTTGTACTAACTTTATTTTAATTAATAAAGAGAAATGCATTTTTCATTAGTTTGATATTCGTTCATATATGAATTGATATTGATCTTAAATCGAATTAATGAAGTTCATTATATAAAACATAGCATGAAGAAAATCATGATGAGATCATGATAATGAGATTCCTATCATGTGCAATTATATTAGTATCTAAATAATCACTAGTCATAGGATTAATAAGACAGGACATTATTAATCCAGAAAGACTAGCATATGTTATACTCCTTGATTTGATCAAGTAGTGGATCTCATAAACTGTAAGTATGAGATGTTTAGAGTTAACATATGGATGCTTACTAAGGGTAGTACATACATCAGATGATCCACAATGAGATTATCAAATGGATGATCTATCAAATGTCAATGATCAATCTCATCATGACAGTGGTGCAAATATCCTTAAACTTGAGGTACTCAAAGATATCTTGGATACTAATCCTGTGCTTTAACATCATTCCTTGTTACCTCAAGATGAGGTCACTCTTAGGGTGGTGATTGGGTACAAATATCGGTATTTAAAGGTAATTGGGTAGCCAATAGAGAATTCACCACTCCTGATGGAAGAAGATGATACTCACGGCCTTTTATTGGGGTCATTACTCAGGAGTCTCTGGCAAGAGCAGTTATGTGTCATGAAGAGAGTCTTCAATGACACATAGAGTAATGATATCCCAGGATAAGAACTAACATCACTTGGACTAGATGTGATGTAATCAGTCTAGTAGGAGTTGACACATAGCTCATACTTCAAACCAAATAGGTTATAGTATAGTGAAAGGACGAATTGCACGATAATTGTCTAAAAGGACAAATTGCATGGTAATTGTCTATGAAAAGGTTTGTAAGTTAGATAATTAGTTATCAAAGAGTTAGTGTATTAATCCACTTATATTCTAGTAAATTGGAATAATGAAACCCTTTATGATTTGCTTGAATTAAGAGTTAATTCATGTGGCATGAAATCTTCCATGATTTGCTTGAATTAAGAGTTAATTCAAGTGCCTAAAATAACTGGGAACTTAAGGGTCACACGCATAAAAGATCGGATGAAAAAAGATAGTGTGTATGGCCAATTTTAAGTAGGTCACGATCGTGACCAAAGGTGAGCCTGGTTTTAAGTAGGCCATGATTGTGGCTCATTGGCAATCGTGACTGAAGGCAAGGCTAATTTTCAAGTAGGCCACGATCATGACCAAAGGCACGACTTAGGTACATAAGTGAGTTCTTCACTTATGTACAAGATAGTCTAACCACTTATTACACACTCAAGTGAGAAAGAAAGGGCTCTAAAAGAGTTCTAGAGAGAGAGAAAAGAATTTTTGAGTTATCTTCATGCAATTTATGCAATTGTTGTATAAATCTACATGCATGCAAGATAATCTTGATCTATCTCCCATTTAAACATTTACTTGAATTCATCAAGTTTAGTGTTCTAACACCCTTACACATTGTTTCATCTTCCATCTTTGCGTGTTCTTGGTTGCTCAAGGAAGGGTTTGGTATTTGCAACAACCCAAACAAGGAGAAAAAACAAGAAAGGAGGAGAAACAAAAGATAAAAAGTTTTATATTTCATGTTCACTTATATGTTTATGCATGCATGTGTGATTTTGGCCTTTTTTGGGTTGTCATGTGGTCGGAATCTAGATTTTGACACTTCCACTACAATCTTATACATGTGAGGCATGCATCCATGGCAAACCCCAACAACTTATTATTACCATATCCAACGAATATATAAGGAATAGTTTTTGAATCTAATTTTAATCTCTGCTTCTTTAGTACATACTTAAATGCTTTGCATCCGCATATAAATCTTTCCCTTTTTATACTCTCTCAAGAATATCAAGATCCAATAGTACTAAATCATTTATCTTGATCATATAAACTACAATTCAGATTGCCTCCCCTCAAAAAGACTTTGGTAGGTTAGACATTTGGAGCATACACCGAACCTTCTCTACTATGATTCTATTCATCCTCTTGGTAACACCATTCTATTTTATGTCGTCTCATGCCTTATTATATATGTTGTACAATAATCCTCAAACTCATTAGAGATGTACCGGCCTCCATTATCAGTTTGAATATACTTCAATTTTCTCTCTACTTCCTTTTCTACTATGACATGAAATCTTATAAAATTCTCAAGCTGGTTTTTTATTTTCAGTATAAAGACCCAAGTATTGTGTGTAGCATCATCGATAAACTTAAAAAAATACTTGTTATTACCCAAGTACTCCACCTCCGCACAAGCCAGGTGCACCAGCTCCAACTTTATCTTCCTCCTTATAGATGTTTTATGGAAAGATACCTAATGTTATTTTTTAGCCACGCAATAATAACATTGGTTGAGTGAAACCGTAGTTTTTGTAGCGATAAGTAATTTGCCACCTAGTAACTTAATCACTTCCTTAATAAGGTGTCCTAATCTCTAATGCCATAAATATAGAGAATTATTCCCTTTAATGACATGTAGTTCTCCACCATACACCTTTAAGTGTGTCTCTTATAAGGTGCATCACAATCCACCATAAGCAACCGTTAATACTCTTTTAAATAACTTCCACTTACCATCCCTAAATGTTTGTCAATATCCCTCTTAATTAATTATATTTGCAGATAATAAATTGAGATGTAAGTTTGGAATGTATCATACATATTTTAAGTTCAATATGCACCTAACATCGGTCTGAACTTGGATGTTTCCCATTCTAATGATAATAAAAGAGCTCTAATTTCCCATCTTCACACTTCTAAATTAACCACTCTTGTAATTGGTTAACTATTTACTCTTTGGAACATAATGGTGAGATGCCCCTGTATTGACAAGCCACTTGAAATTTGAGTGGCTAATATAGAGACACTCACTGGTCGCACAAATCAATGATATTTCATCATATATGATTGATGTTTTTACTATAGTGTTGTTTTCATCTCATCTTTCCAGTTGTCGTGCTTATTTTGGTCTCTCTTCCATTTATAGCAGAACTTCTTTATGTGACTAGATTTAGTGAAACAATGGCATGTTTTGGTCTCTTTCTCATCCATAGAATTGGACTTGTTCTTAGATTTACCTTATCACTTAACCCTTACTCTTGCTTCTTTCTCTATTCTCTAGCACAAAAGCATGTACATTGTCGACATTGATCTCCTTCCTTCTAATCTTTTTATTGGAAAAGCTCTTTTTGATCACATTTAAAGAAAGTACATCATCTGGAGTGGAGTTACTAATAATCACAACCAAAGTTTCCTAACTATCTGACAAAGAATTTAACAAGAAAAAAGTTTATATCTCATGTTGAAGGATAATCTTTATGGTGTTAATGATATCCTGAAAATATTCAGATGCTCCGACACTCTTTTCTTAGCCTCCAATTTTAGGTTCACAAGCTTTTTAATCAAGGAAGTTTTTTGTTATGAGTGGTCTCCCTCTCATAACCTATAATTTCCTCCACAAATATAAAGTATCCCTCTTTTAGGTAAATGATTGAATATGTTGATATCAATCTATTGTCTAATAGTTTCAAATTCTTTCACTTTATCTTCTCTCACTCTATATCTGTCATCTTCTTCAGTTTAGATGGGATATTATTTTTTTATACTTTTATCCACATCGACTGGATTATAAAGATCATTTCAATTCAAGAGATCTTCCATTATAGGTCTCCAAATTGATTAGTTGTTTCATTTTAATTAACCATAAGCTATTGTCACTCTCCATACCTAAGACTATGATACCAGTTGTGGGACTCCAAAAAATAATACCCACAAGGTCGATAAGATCACTCAACCAATAACAAACAAATCACATAATAAACATGAAATATATGATTTAACGTGGAAAACTCTCTAGTGTAGAGGTAAAAACCACGAGATAAATTGCTAATAAATCCATTAAAATCAAATAATAAGAAACAAGTGATAAAGATTTTGAGCTATCTTATTTAAGAAAACCTCATAAGATATCAACTACTTTCTCTAGCTCTTTCTTTAGCTAGCTCTCTCTTTAGCTCTCTCTAACCTCCAATATTGAGTATAAATTAATATTTATACACACACACACACACACACACATACACACAATGCACCCCAATACTACTCCAACTACATCCTAGAAATCAAAATCCAATAACATTGTAGTTGAAGAATGATATTTGGATTCTAAAACTCTTCTTTTATCACGTGTTTCTATCTCATGCAATTTCTGTTTCTTATCAAGCCTTTTAAATATGAAAAGATAAGATTTTTAAAACAAACGGTTGCCCACATAGCCTTAATAAAGTGATTGTGTCTAACAATTAAGCTTTAAACCTCGAAGTCATAAAGATACATGATTACAGTGGCTTATATGGTTAGGGAACATGATCATATCAACCATTTACATAGGCGTGTCTAACTCTATACAAGCATGTCTATCCTTGAAGCATTGCCACTCATCTCATTCATAGTTAAAGAAGAATACATGGTCATCCATATGACTGTGTCCTATATTGACACTAACATGTTCCCACCAGACATGGGTGTTTCCTCCAAAAATAGCTTTTAATTATCATATTTCTACTTGGAATCTGTCAAAACTTCAATATTTTTTATACATAAATATAGCTAACACTTTTGAAGTCCAAATTTAGTAATTTTTGATAAACTAACACCTATAAAATAGGGTTGGACCCATAATACCTTCAACTCATAACTAATATAAAGTCATTTAAGTCATTCTATGAATCATTATTCATCTAATCTATCTCTATTCATCAAACTTCATCAACTTGGCTCTGATACTAGTAGAGGGTCTTGATGGGACTTGTAAGAAATTGGACTACATTTAAATGAGCCCATATATAATTATGACATCATATTTTAACTCAAAACTTAAATGTTGTACAACGAATTAATTAGTTGTAGTTTTATGACATGATTAAATCTTACGTGTAACTTTTAATCAATCCTTAATACTTCCCATTGATTCAATGTTGCATACTCCAAGTAAGGATCTGAAGTAAGTATGTTTCTAATTAGGTAGAGTTTTTGCAAATATGTCTCTTACCTGTTCTTTAGTATAATAATGCTTCAAATTAATTAAATCATAAGCTATTGAGTCTCTTAAAAAATGGAACCTTATGTTAATGTGCTTTGTTCTTCCATGAATAGAATTTTTAGTTACTGTAATGGCTGAATGATTGGCCCAAAAAATTTTGGTTGCTTAAATTTGTTCTTGCTCCATATCAACAAGCAATCTCCTTATTCAAGTTGTTTATCATATTATGGGTGCAGTCGATATATATTCTACCTTAGTGGTAGATAATGCATTAATTACTTTTTAAAATCCATGTAATAACTCCTGAACCAAGGTTGAAAGCAATGCTAGAGGTGCTTTTCCTATCATCCAATAATTCTGCCCAATTATTGTCTTTATATATATGCACACAATTTGAGATCAGAAACATATAACTACCAAATTCTATAATCTAATGTTACAACAATATAATGAAGGATCTTTTTTGCAACTCTAAAATGATGCCTTATAGGGCTACTCATGAATCTAGAAACCACTTTAACTAATAATGAGATATTTGGCTGAGAATGTGGTTAATAAATTAAGCCGCCAACTAAGTTTTAAAATTTTCTTACACGTGCCATCTCAAACCCATCTTCCAATTACAATTTTTCATTCATATTCATGAGAGTAGTTACTCTTTTTCAATTTAGCATATTGAAATGTTTAAGTAGATCTTCTACATATTTACTTCATGAAACGTATCTTCTTATTGTTTAATGTTTAATCAAAGGACATAATGCAATAGACCTAAATTAGTGTGCTCATCCTGCCATCTTTGAATTAATAAAAAAAGATAATAAGATGATTCCATATAAATTATATCATCAACATAAAGATAAGTTAGAAGCGTGTCGTTATTACCTTTTTTCTTCATATATAAGGTGGGTTCACTATCACACCTTTCAAACCTATACAGTTGAAAAATGTGCCATTCTTTAAGGGTGCCTTAACCCGTACAATGGCTTCTTCATTCTATAAACCTTGTCTTCACTGCTATTAACTATAAACCGCTCATGTTGGTCAACATAAAGCTCTTCTTTTAGTTTTCTATTCAAGAATGCAAACTTCATATCAAATTTATAAAGTGGCCACCTTAACTATGCATCCAATGCAAGGAATGTTCTCACTTTTTCAAACCTTACAACTAGGAAAAATGTTTCTTCAAAATTAACTCCTTATAGCTGTGAATATCTCTTTGCAACTAAACAAACCTTGTGCTTTTAAACACTTCCTTCTGCATGGTCCTTGGTTTAAATTATCAATTTCAAGCCAATTGCACTTTTTCATTAAGGTAGATTAGTTAGTTCCCACCGTCTATTTCTATGAATTTCTGAAAGCTCCTACTTCATTGCATTTTGCCATTCCTCCACTTATGCATCTTCATTACAGGTGATAAGATTTCAAATGAGATGAGAAAAGGAGTATGATTCCTAAATTTCTCTTAAAGATATGAACTTCCTTGGAAGTGATTCTTTTGATGACTCATCTTAGCTATTGTTTCTTGATTTTGTGCTTAGTGTAATTGCTAGACTATTGCCATCATACATTAAAGGAGTTGTATTTGCAGGTGCCATAACTTCTAACTAGACTTTAAGCTTTGTTTTAGTATTGCTGCTTTAATTCCAGCTTACTCCCTCATTAAACACTATATCTCTTCTAATAATTACCTTAATTACCACTAAAAGAGATATATAATCTATATGCTTTGGACTCAAAATGATAACCAATAAAAATATGTTTTAAAGATTTGTTATCTAGTTTTTTGTGATTTTGAGAGTTAACCAAAGCATCAACAATGCAATTAAAAATTTTTAAATGGCTTAATGAGGGCTTCATACCTCTCCAAGCTACAAATAGTGTTTGGTTTAATACTAAGGGGAAGATTCAGCAAGTACACTTCAGTAGGTACTTCTGCCTAGAATTGATTTGAAAGGTCTCTCCTTTTCAACAAGCCCCTTACCGTTTCAACCAATATGTGATTCTTTCTTTTTGTTGCACTATTTTATTCACGGTGTAGGATGCCGTAATTTCTCTGTGGAAGCCTTGTGTTCCATAAAAATGACTAAACTCATTCAATAAAAAAAAATTCATCCTCTGTTTATATGTATTGTCTTTATGCATCAACTACTTTGCTTCTTATCTAAAGCCTTAAATTTTTTAAAGCATTCAAAAGTTTGTGATTTAACTTTGAAAAGATACACATAATTTATTCAATATGAGATCATCAATAAAAAGTAAGAAATAACAACTTTCACCTAATTATTTATTATGCATAGGTCCCCACAAATCTATATGAACTAGCTCAAGGTAAGTGGATGCCCTTTAAGCTTTGCCAGTAGGCAATGAATTCTTGGTTTGTTTCCTATATATGCACCCTTCAAACATGTCCAACTGGTCAATTTTTGGTAGTTCCTGAATTTTCTCTTTTTGACTTAACAACTTTAACTCTTTGATATTGTGATGTTCATATCGTAAATGCCACAGTTTGGAGCTTTCATGTTTACTAACAACTAAACAAAAATTTTCCACAATTAACACTTCAACTAGAAAGCTTTTGTTTTTGGTCATTTGAACACTAACCATCGGTTGACTTGTTTAGTTGTCTTTAATAGTAGACGCTCCATTGTCAAATAAAATTGAATATCCATTATTAATTAATTGTCTAATTCTTAACAAATTATAGGATAGACTATAACAAATTAGACATTATATAGAACTTTCAACATGCCTTAAGTGGTTTTGATTCCCACAATCCCCTTTCCTTCAACTTGAATTTCTTTATCATCTCCAAGCTTAACTTTCATCCTCTAGTTTTCATTTAGCTCCTTGAATAACCCCTTCATGCAGCAGCCACTTCTATAACCTGCAAAGTATTTGCAGCATCATTAGTATCATAATGGTATTAAAGTTAATTAATTATCATGTGTTTTCAGTTTTCTAGTTAGTTAGAATAAATGTTCTGGCAAATTTGGTGTCTCTAGACTTAGTCAAGTAGTTGAGAGTTTATAGGCTAGAAACTTTCTTTTTCTTCAAGTTATCGTTTCTTTGTATTGCCTATTACAAGAGGCTAGTCTCATTCTCACCAATACGATCAACAAAGTCAATTCCTCCCAATATTTGCTTTCTTGCTCTACCAAAATCCCAACAAAATTGGTATCAGATTAAGGTTTCTTCTGAACTGGGCTATATTTTGTGTTTGCTTCTCATCAATTTCAAATGCAAGGATCGCTGCCAATACGAGTCCTATTGTCAATCTTTCTCAGTCACGGATCTCGTTGTTTAAGGGGGGTTCGTACGAATTCTGGAGGATCAAAATGAAATTCCTATTTAAATCTTAGGACCTCTTGGACTACATCGAGTCAGGGTATGAGAAGATTAGAGGCGATGAGACCCACAATAATGAACACTAGAAACGAGAGACGCAAAAGCACTTTTTTTCAACCAACAAGCAGTGAACGAGTCAATTTTTTCAGGATAGCTACAACTACCACGGCTAAGCAAGCATAACGACTCTCAAAACCGAATATCAAGGCTCGTCCAAAATAATTATCATTAAGTTGTAGTCACTTAGGTGCGAGTTTCAAACATCCTTAATAAAGGTAATGAATATGTTTCGGATTTCTTGGTAAGAGTCTCCTCGGTAGTGAGCCAAATAAGGTCTTATGGAGACCAAATTTCAGATGAGACTTTGGTTGACAAGGTTTTAAGAAGTTTGTCAACCAAGTTTGATCATGTAGAAGCAGTAATTAAAGAATCAAAGGACTTGTCTCAGGTTTCCTTTAACGAGTTGATGGGGTGGTCTCTTCAAGCTTATGAAGCAAGAATAAACAAATCTAGCGTGAAGGAGGAAGAAACAGCCCTCCAGACTAAGGGGGAGCCTGAGCCCTCGATGCAGCAGAGATGAGGTAGAGGCCGAGGAAGCTATTGAGGAAGAGGTTTTGGTAAAAACAACACACTTAAATGTTCATACTACAAAAAATATGGACATACAGACGATTTTTTTTGGATTAAACTAGAAGAAGCTAAATATGTTGAGGAGGATGAAGACGAAAACTTCCTTTTCATAAATTTCACTACAGCAAAGAAGGAAAAGAATGAGATTTGGTACATAGATAGCAGATGGTCTCATTATATGACTGGGGATCCATCGAAGTTTAAAGAGTTAGATGAGACCGTCAAGTCATAAGTGCTACTTGAAGATAACAAGTAGCTAAGAACGTAAGGTTGAGGAACTGCTGAAATCTCTATAGGTAAGCAGAAAAAGTTCGTTAAAAATGTGCATTATACTCCTTATTTGGCACATAATCTGTTGAGCATGGGTTAATTGATCGACTAATACGTGCCGTTAGGCATATACAAATTAAATCCTTATTTATTTTTAATGTATTAAACACTTTATTAAACAATGTAGTATAGGGAAAATAAGAGTCGCTCATAAGAGGAAAGTTAATTTACTAATCTAGTTTATTAATAACAACATTTTTAAAAGGAACGATTACATCCTAATAATTTCGCTCATATGAAAGTAATTCCAAAATATAATATAAACACATAATATCTTCTTTAATCCATATAAATAAGATACAACATCAAAACATAAGAAAATAAACTTATAATACATTCTTAGAACAAAAATAAAATCCAATTTTATAATGGTTATTTTGAGCACAATACATTATGCTATGTTCATACAACTAGCTTTACATGGAAATATAAATAAAAATCCAAAACTAAAACAATTATAATCATGGAAACCTATTAATTACGCTAAGCTAATACGTAAATAAAAGAGGGGGTGCTTGATGTTTAAAATGAATAAAATTAAATCAAAGAATCAAAGAAATAAAATATAAATCTAACATAATATTTAAAAGTGAATGAGCAAGTTTTGAATTTTAGTTCAGCCATTTGATTTTGACATATTCAAGAAAATCTCAGACATTTAAGAAATTAATTGTAAAAAACCAATTAGCTAGTTTCTACTCGTTCCTTCTTACTCTTAGAAATTGAACCATGTCAATACACCAAGCACAAAGAAACACAATCAACAATTGAAATTTGATGTCAAAATTTCAACAATTGCATAAGTGTTAAGTTCACTCGATAATCAATTGAATTAAAATAATATCTCAGATAATCAAAACATCATAACTAAACTAGAATTCAACAATTAATAATAAATAAAGCATAGGAAACTAGAAACAACAAGAGTAGGGTTTTCAAAAAACTCATTAAATTTTTTTGCCTTCACAGACCTCGGACCAGACCTAAGGTCTAGAATTTCTCCCTCCAGCAGTTACGAACTAGATCAAAATAGGTGGGATTCAACTCTCCAAACACTCCTGACGCTCCTTGTATAGCTCCTAGCTTTGACCAACCTTGAAAGGATGTTAATCTACTCAAAATACTCCCTTTTTGTGTGACTTCTTATTCGTTTTCTACTCCTGATGATTATTTATAGGTTACTACTCATCTGTTGACATTTTTTTCTCCTTGGCCACTATCGTTTTGGTTCCTTTTTCTCCCAGCTACTGTGCATTTGTGTTTGGCTCTAGGTTGCTGCGTTGTCATTTCTTTCCTCTGGGCTATCCTATTTATTTTCTTCTTTAAGCTGCATCAAACCTAAAAAATAGTTAATATAATTTAATCCCTTTTTAGATAAAATATCAAACTAAACGTGTTTGAGTTATTAACAATAAAATAAAACATTATTCGCCCAAATATGCTATATAAATGATTTAAAACAATATCAAATATGGGTGTAAAATATGATATATTTTCCACTTATCATCAAGTTTGGTTACTTAGTAGTTTTTGACAATGGAAAATGCATGGTGAAAACAAAACCACTAGTAAAGTACTCACATGTCCTCTAACAGAAAGTTTGTATTGAACACAAAGGGAGAAGGAAATGTTTTATGAAGGGATAATATAATTGATACAAACGAGTGACTTTTTATAGGCTTACAAATTATAATGATTTCAACACTACAGCTATAAGGGAAGGAAAAATGGAAAAAGAGAAAACGGTGTAATTTGACAAAACAGAAAATTTTGAAGTAGAAATCGGTGGAGTTGGTGCTCTTCGCCTGATAATCTTGAAGTTGGAAAATTGCTATAGGAAGGGAGCTAGAGTTGCTGACTTTAACACTCCCCCTTAACACCAGCTCCTACTCTTTTCACCGTGCCAAGTTGATGACAAAAGTCTCCAAATTTGTTCCCATTTAGACTCTTAGTAAACAGATCTGTGATCTGATCTTCTGTATTAATCAATCTCAGCTCCACTTCTTCTTTGAGAACCTTTTCCTGAATAAAATTATAATGAACTTCCACGTGCTTGGTTCTTGCATGAAATACTGGGTTTTCAGCTAACCGTATTGTTGGCAGTTTATCACAATACAAGGGAATTGCATATTGTGTTGGCTAGTGTACGTCTTTTAATAATAGTATCAGCCAAGTGCTCTCTTGAGTAGCCATTGTTACTGCTCTATATTCTGCTTCTGTCGTTGACAAAGACACAGTTGGTTGTCTTTTGCTGCACCAGGAAACTGCTCCAATTCCAAGCAAAAAGACATACCCAGTGGTTGAACGTCGGGTGTCATGATCACCTGCATAGTCGGCATCACAATAGCCAACTAGCCTCGTGTCTTCACCTTTTCTGAACAAAATACCACAACTAAGAGTACCCTTTATATATCGCATATTTCTTCTGACTACTTCCAAATGAGTTTTCTTAGGATTCTGCATGTATCGACTCATTACTCCAACTGCATAAGAAATTTCGGGTCTTGTTAAGACTAGGTGGATTAGACTACATCGTTGCATCTTCTAAATCCTTTCCTTCTTAGTCACATATCTTCGTATTTAATTGCATTGGCGTTGAAACGGATTTGCAATTCAGCATTCCAAAATGTTTTAGCAAATCACTGGAGTACTTCATAATACTTCTGTTGGTGAAGTATGATCCCTTCATTAGTGTACTCAACTTCTTGGCCAAGAAAGTGCTTCAGTTGGCCCAATTCTTTCATCTGAAAGTGGATTGATAAATTCTCCCTTGTTTAAAGAATTTCTTCTTCCCAATCTCCTGTTAAGATCAGATCATCCACATATACTAGCACAACAGCTAGCTTTTCTTCATTAGTTTTAACAAATAAGCTAGAATCCGCATGTGTTATTGAATAACCATTATGAGCAAGAAATTCAGCAATCTTACTGTACCATTCCCTGGGTGCTTGTTTTAATCCATAGAGTGCCTTTCGAAGCTTACACACGTAGTTAGGATGATCATGACTTTGAAATCCCATTGGTTGATTAATATAAATCTCCTGGTCCAACTCTCCATGTAGAAAGGTGTTCTTAACGTCCATCTGCCACAAGTTCCAACTTTTACTAGCTGCAAGAGCTAATAAAACTTGAACAGTTGTAAATTTTGCTACAGGACTTAACGTTTCATCATAGTCTATCCTATATTGTTCGGAGAACCGTCGAGCTACCAGACGAGCCTTGAACCTTTCAATAGATCCATCTGAGCGGTGTTTTATCTTGTACACCCATTTGTAAGAAATAGGTTTCACATCCTTTGGTTTTGGCGCAAGCTCCCAAGTCTAGTTCCATTCTAATGTAGCAATTTCCTCTTGCATGGCTTCATTCCATTCCATGAATTCAGATGCCTCATCAAATGCCTTAGGTTCTTTTAAACCTGATTCTTTAAAAATGGCAGCGTTGGCGTATTTGGAATTCAACTTTCTGATTCTAGTTGATCTGTTGATTGTAGATGATTCTGGTCGTTGAAATACGCCAGTTTGCCAAAGTCTTTGGTCTACGGTCTTTTCGGTATTGTCACCATCACCTTCTAATTCATCTTCTCCTACGCTTATCTGAACTTGAGCAGATTGTAGCTCATCCTTAAAATCATTTGAGTCTAGCATAACTTCCTTGTCTGGGGCCCACCATGCAGATTTCTCATCAAAGATGACATTTATGGATGTATAGCATTTCCCAGTTGTAGGATCATAGCATCTCCATCCTTTTCTTTGATCATCATATCCTATAAAGATGCACCTCACAGCCTTCTTGTCCACTTTGCTACATAGATGGTCAGGTACAAACACATAGCATACACATCTGAAAACTTGAAGATAGCTAACTGTGGGTTTCATATTCCACATCTTTTCAAAAGGTGATAAGAAATCCAGCCTTTGTTGAAGAATCTGATTGATCACAAAGGTAGCATGAAAGGAAGAACAAACATCTAGCAGAGACATGTCGGAGCATGCTACACTCAACTGACCTCCTGCCACTTAATTTTCAGCTTTCGACATAAACACCATCAGAAATCCAATCACCAGCGACTCAATTCCAACCCTCCCAAAACCATAAAAAATCCAGATTCTGCACTGTTCCTAGGTTAACGTTCAGAAACTATAAATGCCTAGTGTTGTAACACAAATGCACAGAATAAAATAGTGACAAAGAACCAGAGAGATGGTGTAAACGTTTTTAGAGAGAGAAGGCTAAGTCTTTGGTTTTGATTCAGGAAAGATAATCAAAGAGGTATGGCTCTGATGCTAGATTGTTGAACACAAAGGGAGAAGGAAATATTTTCTGAAGGGATGATATAATTGATACAAACGAGTGCCTTTTTATGGGCTTACAAATTCTGATGATTTCAACACTACAGTAAAGGGAAGAAAAATGGAAAAGAGAAAATAATGCAATTTGACAAAACAGAAAATGTTGAAGCAGAAATCGGTGGAGTCAGTGCTTTTCGCCTGATAATCTTGAAGTTGGAAATTGATTATAGGAAGGGAGCTGGAGTTGCTGACTTTAACAGTTTGCACTTGATTTTTCTGAAGAAACAAAAACAACGCTAGTAAGCAAAGCTTTTATGGAAAGCAAGTTGTGGCATCAACATTATGGTCAACTGAACATCAAGTGTTGGATCCCGCTTTTAGGATTTTTATATTTTCATTTTATTTTAGTTATTTTATTAGATTATCAAGCATGAAAATAAATTAGAATTTA
>JAOQMS010002478.1:0-17521 GCA_027563885.1 Erythroxylum longipes
ATCAATTAGATCATAATGTCATCTCTCAGGAGGAAAAGTTGAAACAATCATGAAATGGATACTGCTTTGTGAAAAATGCAAGTTTTTTCTCTAAGTTATTGATATTGTTCTAACTTCAAAAGGAACAAAACTTAAATTAGAACGTGCCGATCTTCACAAAATAGCAATGAAGAATGGATTCATTTCCATTTCCAAAATAATACACAAACTGTGTTTGATCTTTTCTAAGAAACTTTTTGTATCATAAATTCCTATAACAAAATCATAAATTCCTATTAGCATCTCTCAAAACATCCACCGATATGTTTCACCTCCTAGAATTAGGCTACTCTAGGATGAGAAGTTGCTTAATCACTTTGATTGATCACTATTGTATGAAGAAAATCACATCTAGGGAATTCATTCTAAGTTGATGGTAGATTCCATAAAACCACAGAGAGAGGACAAATAGGACATAATTAATCAATAGTTCTTTGCTATAGGTCTAGAAGGAAAAAGCCTCGATAGAAACGTCAATAGTGACCAATGGAAAACCACACAAAGGGCTTCAAAGGTCACTATCATAGCAAATAGGGAACTTATTCATCCAATCAGCTGTGCAGATTCAGGAAGGCTCCTCAAATTGATCATCAACTTTTCAATGAAAAAAGTAGCTTTTGCCAGTTGACATATCTTGTAAACCTGTGAAATCAATTTGAAAAAAAAGTGAACAACTTCATTTAGAATAAATAACCAGCTCTATTCTAATAAAATTTCACCATTTTTAAGTGCTAAGTATAGCTTGAAAGACAAAAAACCCAGCAATTTAGAATTGACATTTTGGGAAGGATAAAATTTAAAAACATCTGTCAATGTTACAAATGCGAAGATAATTTAAACAGAAAAAAGAGTTTCTTCAAAACTAAAAATATGGAAAATTTGAACCTAAAAATTGAACTTCTTAAGAGTCATCATAAATGTTTATTTGATTCGTACAAAGGTCACCAGTTTCATTAACTTAGTTTGCAATTTGATATACATTACCATTGAAGGTTATGATCCAGAACAGGAAAAAGAAAGGTAAAGACAATACTTATCAAGTAACTTAACTCAAGACTGATAAAGCTGAAAAAACGTAGGTATCAAAATCCAAAAGTCTTCATTTATTGAAACAAAAATCTCAACAAATGAATTCAGCAACCACATCTATAAAAAACCTGAAGGCTAGATCAACAGACCAAAGAACATAGATTTATCAATTAAGAAAAAAGATTCATCATGTCATTTACATGCAAAAATCCACCTTTCAAAACAAAAAGTAAAAAACTATAAACCAAACCATACTCACAAACTAGAAAACTAACCCAGAGAGTAATAAAGAGATGAATTACCTCAAATATACTATGCACTGCGATTCGAGAGTAGGTTAAGGCATCCGTAGGTTAAGGGTATCGGTAGAATAAGCAAATAACTAAGGGATGAGGCTGTGAAAACTAAAAAAGTAGGGGGTGAGAGTTAGGAGAGCAAACTAAACGAAGAGGTGAGACTTTAGAGTTAGGTGTCACAAATATGTTTAAGTCATTTTATAAAAGTGATGTCATTTAGTTACGTGATTAAACAACGTCGTTTCATTAATCAACATTTGTTTTGTTAATTATTGCTGACATATACTATTAATAAGCGTTTCTAAACACGTGACAACCACGTCAATAAACTTAACGAAGAAACTAATGTCAGGCTAGAATTTAAAAAAATTGATAGTTTGAGCATTTTATTGTAACTTTTTAAAGTTCGAACTATAATTGCAAAATTAAGTGAAGATTGTGATTTTTTATAATTAAACCTATTAAATTAGCATTATTAGGGTGTTATTTCTAAATTATAGTTAGAATCGTAAAACATTTAGCAGATGTTATCAGTCCCTTAAAGTTCATGGATGTTGATAATAGTGAGCTAATCTCAAAGTCAGTAAAGCACAGATAAAGCCTTAGCTTTAGTCATGCTATCAATGAATTGACTTGAAGAAGAGATAAGATGGATGAAAATAGTTTTATTAGTGACCAAGTCTCAAATATAATCGAGGTCAAGCCTGATATACTTTGTGCCAGCATAAGAAATTGGATCTACAAAAAGAAAGGTGACACCAAAATTATCACTCCATAAGTGTAGGTTTTATGTAAAAGAAACCCATTTCACTAAAAAGAGATCTAATCCAACATATTTTAACAACAACAAGTTTATACTCCTATATTATGCCTCTGTGCTATATCTAGTAGAAATGGGTTATTTCTTACATTCTAAGAAATGAGGTTAAAACCAATGAAAATACAATAGTTAGATGTAGAGTGAAATTGTTAAGAACTAGCCTAGTCTACAATAAACTTGTATGGTAAAATAAGCGGTGTAAGTTAAATGAACATCATTAGAGGGAATGGACCGGAGATATAATATAATTAGCTTAGTCATAGATAAGTGAATGCTAGTAAGGTAATGCACAAGTTGAGAAACTTTGGTAATATCATATTGGATGTTAAAGTGGCACAAAGATATTGAACAACACCAACAGTGCTTCGATATTCAGTAAAATCAAAAAGAGAATAATTATAAATTTTGGAGGGAGTGAGAGTGGATGTGATTAGCAGGATAATAAGTTTGGAGTTGATAAGACATGCAATGAAGGATGAATTTAGTGTATTGAGTTTGAGTAAATAAAAGATCATTTTGTGTAATGGTAGCTTCAATATTAAGGAAGTAGTGAATAGTTCATGGGCCTTTAATAAAGAAAATATTATTTATAAGGTAATAAAAGGGAGTGAAAAAGGGTAATTAAGATATCATCTAAATAGACTAAAAGGAAAGTGATATAAGAGGAAGTGTAATAAATAAAGAGAGACATTAGATTTGGTGGAAGTAAAATTGAGGTCATTGAGTTTCTATTTCTGTGTAACATCCACAAAACCCTTAGAAGGATATGCAAATGTCACACAAAATAGAACTAAAACATACCAAACATTTCAAAGCACTTCCAGAAACTCAAGCATTCATACATTACATATCATAAGATGTTATTTTATAAACAAAACATATCATACATACTATGCTTATCATAACACATTCTATAAATTCAAAGCCAACTTTTATTAAGGTTATTACAAACCATTTACATCAAAATAAAATATGTCTCATTACATTTAATACAACTCAAGACAACTCAAAAACTCAAACAAAACAACTTCCAAAATAGAACACATTCTTCATGGCCACTGCGGTAGTCTTTGTTTCAGTCCTTAAATCTTCTTATCAGAACCTACACGGAGGCAAAACCACTGTGCTAAGCATAATGCTTAGTGGGGAATAACTAAATATAATGGTATAATCGCAACTGTTTTAACAGTCGTCTAATGTTCATATATACTAAATCAAATCATATCACAACAATCTTTAATTGTTCATATTACAGAGTAATCCAAACAATATGTCTTTAAACAAATTATGATTCATCAATACAAAACCTTCTTGCATCAGAACAAAACTCATAAATATCATAACAAAATGTACATATGTCAGAATTAGATATCAGAACAAGATGTATTCCTTTCAGATCAAATCTAGCTTGTAACATATTAGAATATGTTTTGTATCAAATCAAAGCTTATTTTGTATCATATCAGAACTTGTTTATATCAAAACTAAACATGTATCAAAATACAAAACATGTTAGCCTGCTAATCCTTTTATAGTAGTGGGTAACAGGACCAGAATAGAAGATATCTATGATTGTAGGTAAGGGGACCAGAACAGAAGATCCCTATGATTGATATCACAAAATAGAAGAGACTTATGTCTCAGTATCAGAAGACACCAAAGTGTCAATATCAGGGGACACCAAAGTTTCAATATCAGGGGACACCATAGTGTTAATATCAGAAGACACCTTAGTGTCACAGGAGCAGCTGCAGACTCTTCTAAGCATGTCTATTTACCCAAGACTAGGACGTAACAGTTTTAAAATAATTCATTTCAAATTTCAGAATCACAAGTAAATAATGTAGTATATAACATATTCCTTTATTATATTTTTCCCAAATTGATCATATTCACTCCCTTTTGATCAAACTCAATATGCCTTATAAACATAAGCATTTGTATCAATATATCAATGAAACATTAAGTCATTTAAATATTACATAACATCATAGAAATTCCCAATACACAAGCATCCATATCTAATTCACATCATATAAAACCCCTAGAACACATTTGTATTCTTAAGAACATATTCATCTTGAACATACAATACATTTTAACACTAGACACATTATTAAATAATTACACATTCTTTAAATTATTAGCTCAATTAATCGTCTATAACTAGATTAACTTCTACTCAATTAATTTAACATCATCTAGGTTTATTTTCAGCCTTAATTAAGTTCGATTAAACCATTATTAAGTACCTTAACCATATATAGTCCAACAATTGTCTAAAACAAACATTGTCCCTTCCTAAGTACTGTCCATAATCATGACAAAAGCTACTACATCTACCCATGATCGTGGGATGGGTGCCATGATCGTGGCCTACACCATTTTCCGGCGAAGTTCCAAATTCAACACCTTCATTCCAAATTCCAAACACCTTCAATTCAATGCATACATAATATCTCAATTACACCTTATCCATGCTTCAATACCTTAACAAATTCATGTCCAATTCTAACTCAAGACTATTCACTTGACAGCTCACAACCATAGTCCTTCATGTATCAAAACCAAAATAGAAACTATCATACTAGCATCATTTTTCTAGCACTTAATTACCAACATCATAACATATATTTCATGCCAATTCAATTATAATAAAACTTGTATGAATACATGCTATCAAGTTTAGAATTCCCTTACCTGTTTAACTCAAATTCCTGCTTCAATAAACAAGCCATCCAGACTTCCAAGCAAGCAAACATAATTCTAAGATCAAGGTGACCAAGAAGACAGTAGTATAAAAGATAGCAGGATCTAGCTTCCTTAATGAAATAATTTATAAAGATTCCAAGTAAATATGAACCAAAATCAAAGAAAATTCTAGAAGTTGAGAGGGAGTGAGAGGTTTCAATGGTGATGGAGAAAGAAAGAACCAACAAAAACTTTGCTTAGCCAAGATGCTAGATGTCTTCAAATTCCTTAAGCATATGTCAATCGGCATGTAATACCATGTATCAAGGATCAGGCTGCCACTAATCTCCTTAAAATTCTCTATTTGTCACCAATTAATTAGTCCACATGTCTCTAAATAATAAGTCCATTTGTCAATTATTTCCTAGTCCATTTGTCACACAACTAATGTTGCCAAATGTCATTTAAAGTATAAGCTTCGTCATACAAATTTTTATTACCAACTTGTCTTGTCATTTGACAATTTTCCTAGTCCAAATGTACATTTTAATACCTCAATTCTCTAATGGTATTAATTAATTCGACACTAAGTATGATCCATTAAACCAAAATTCAAGACATATGAAATTTACAATCATATTACAATTTTAACACCTATCACATATACTTTCATAAATATGTAACATTTCAACTAGGGTATAATTTGAGGCTTACAATTCTCTCCCCCTTAAAAGATTTTCATCCTCAAAATTCATACCTGATGAGAACAGCTAAGAGTATTGAGTTTTAATGGTTGACTCTGGCTCCCAAGTTGCTTCCTCGAGTCTATGATATTGCCAGAGTACTTTAAGCAGAGGTATTTGCTTATTTTTGAGTTGTCAGATTTCTCTAGCTAAAGTAGGCACAAGCCCTTCTTCATAATCAAATTCAGTTGTACTTGAATTTCTTGCACAGGAATCTTATATGTCATATCAGACTAATATTTTTACAACATGGAAAAATGAAACACATAATGCAACTTGGCTAATTCTTCAGGAAGAGCTAATTGATAAGCTACTGGTCTGACTCTCTTAAGAATCTCATAAGGACCAATATAACGTAGGCTGAGGTTACCCTTTTTCCTAAACCAAAGTATGTGTTTCCATGACAATATTTTGAGGAATACCTTATCACCTACCTAATACTCAATATCTTTTCTTTTTAAATCAACATAAGATTTTTTCCTATCACTGGTAGCTTTCAATCTTTGTTATATAACTTGAACTTTCTCTTCAATATCTTTCATAATATTAGGCCCAGTCATCTTGTTTTCACTTAATTTAGTCTAACATACTGGAGGTCTACAACTCCAACCATATAGGGCTTCATAAGGTTCCATGCGATACTAATCTGATAACTATTGTTGTAAGCAAACTCCATCAGAGAAAGATAGCTATCCCAACTTCCTAGGAATTCTAACACACAACTCAAACAATTCAATTTGTGTGGATCATTCCCCATTTTTCTCCTCTAGGAATAAAGGTTAAGTGTTAAAAAATATGGCTCGAGAGTTTGCTTCCTCCTCTATTATGAATTAATCCTGGCTTACAAGTATGAGATGTAATAGAACTAGATAGGAGAAAGAGGCTCAAAGGTTAAAGCAACTAAAACTTCTCCAACTACGTCAGTGTAACAAAGAAAAGAGTCTCTCTTTACTTGATAGGTGATAGGTGTTCTACGAGACTCTTCCTTAAAGGAAGGGTTTCAGTTTAAGAATGAATGGATAAAAGGCTAAAAGGGACGAGCGAAAGGCTGATTAGGCTTCCTGGTATTCAAGTTAGCTCGGGAACCTTGAAGCATATCTTCCAATATTTGAATAACCAGTTCAGATTGTCCATCTGTTTAGGGATGGAAAGCAGTACTTAACTTGACTTAAGTACCCAAAGCTTTTTGCAAATTTTTCTAGAATCTCAAATTAAATCGAGGGTCACGATCAGAAATGATAAATAGTGCCACCCTATGCAACCTCACTTTCTCATTCAAATATAGGTCTACAAGCATATCTAATAAATAATTAGGACGAACAGGTAGAAAGTGAGCAGACTTGGTAAACTTATCAACAATCACTCATACAGCATCATGCTTCCTTTGAGTGAGAGGAAGTCTAGTGACAAAATCTATGGTAACATTATCCCATTTTCACTGAGGAATCGAAATAGGATGTAACAAACTGGATGGAACTTAGTGCTCAGCGTTAACCTACTAACAGGTCAAAATTTTAGATATACAATCCACTACATCATGTTTTATACCTGACCACCAGTAATGTTGCTTTAGATATTTATACATCTTATTTCCACTAGGATGTATTGTAAAGACAGTATTATGGGCCTCAAATAATAACTTTCTCTTCAATTAATCATTAGCTGGCATGCACAATTGATGTTTATAATATAGATCACCATCTCCTTTCACAAAAAATTTTGGTTGTTTACTTTCTTGAGTTGTCAAAATAAGTTGTTGCAGCTTATCATCAACTTTCTGAGCATTACAAATTTCTTATCTCAAGTTAGGCCTAGCTTTCAATTGAGCTATTAAAGCCTCATTAGATTCAAGTCCCCACTCACTCTGCCGCACTGACAATGTCGAAATAGTCTTCCGACTTAAGGCATCAGCCATAACATTATCCTTACAAGGATGGTAATCCACAATATAGTTATAATCTTTAAACAATTCCAACCAACTTCGTTGTCTCAGATTAAGTTCCTTCTGAGTAAGTTGGTACTTCAAACTTTTATGATCAGTAAAAATCCTACAATTTTCACCATATAAGTAGTGTTGCAATATTTTCAAAGCAAACACTATTGTTGTAAGTTCAAGATCATGTGTAGGGTAGTTCTGTTCGTGAGGCTTCAGTTACCTAGAGGTATATGAAACTACCATTCCATCCTACTTCAAAACACAGTTAACCATTTCTAGATGCATCACTAAACATAACATATTCCTTACCCGAAGTAGGTTGAGCCAATTCAGGAGCTTTAGTAAGCATTCTTTTTAGTTGACCAAAATTAGTTTGACATCTAGCAGACCGTTTATACGTCACCCCTTTTCGTAGTAGTTTAGTCAAAGGGGATTCACCGAGAATTCTTTCACAAACCGACAATAGTAACCCGCCAAACCTAGACAAATTCTCACTTCTGTCACACTCTGTGTTGGCTTCCAGTTAACAATTGCTTCAATCTAATTGGGATCAACTTTATTCCCTTAATAAGAAACAACATTTCTTAGAAATGATACTTCTTGAAGCAAGAAATCACACTTACTCAGCTTATCATACAACTGCTTTTCCTGTAGGGTTTGCAACACAACCCACAGATGCTCAACATAATCATGCTTATTCTTAGAATAGACCAGGATATCATCTATAAAAACAACTACAAACTGATCTAAATAAGGCTTAAACACTCTATTCATCAGATCCATGAATGTAACTAGAGCATTAGTTAACCCGAATGGCATTACCAAGAATTCATAATGTCAATAATGGGTCCTGGATGTAGTCTTCTGAACATCCACATCCTTTACCCGAAGTTGATAGTATCCTCATCATAGATCTATCTTTAAAAATATTCCTTCATCTTTCAATTGATCAAATAGAATTTCTATCCTTGGCAACGGATACTTATTCTTCATGGTGACTCTATTCAGTTGCCTATAATCAATGCATATCTGAAGAGTACCAACACTAGGTCGAAAGAAATCCTTATCTAGTATCTCTTACAATTAAACCTTCAACTCCTTCAATTCAGTAGGAGGCATCCTGTACGGTGCTCTATATATAGGAGTAGTGGTAGGCATAACTTCAACAAAAAACTCTACTTCCCTTTCAAGAGGAAGTCACGGTAGCTCTTCTGGAAACACATTCGGAAATTCACTCACCGTTGGAATATCTTGCAATTTAACACTCTCTTTCTTAGAATCAACCACAAAACCTAGATAAGCTTCACACCCCTTCTTAAGGAAATTTCGAGCTTGTATAGTAGATAATATATTTGCTAGAGAACCAGTACGGATGCCATACATAACTGTTTCAGATTGATCAGACTTCCTATGCATAACTGTCTTGGCACTACAGTCAACCATTTCCTAATGCTTAGATAACCAATCCATACTTAAAATCAAATCAAATTCATGAAAAGGCAATCTAATCAGTTCCGCTACATAATCATTTCCTTGGATCATAACAGGACAGTTTCTATACACCTGATTAACTAACACACTATTACCCAGAGGACTGTTTAGATAAATATAATACTCTAACTGATCTTCAAGCATCACTTTATCATAAATTTCTCCAACGTAGATATAAGAATAAGTAGATCCAGGATTAAACAAAGAATGCATTTCAGAATTAAAGAGAAAAATATTACCTGCAATGACTTCAAGTGCATCCTGATTTCAAAGCGTAAGCTTAAACTGTAGCAGATGGTACAACAGGTTGATCAATAGTTTTTAATATAATACTAGGTATAACCTATCCAAATCCTCCACGACCTCTACCGCATCCTCTATTTCCAACAAATGCATAAGAAACCTTTCTACTAGCTTGTGATGTTTGAGGCTGTCTTATAAGATAATTGGCTATCAGATGCTCAGTGTTACCATATCGATAACATGCACCTATATCTCTACAAAAAGTACCCCAATGATGTTTAGAGCAATGAGGGCACTCCAAAACACTTGAACCTCAGCCCACATAATAACCCCTAATAGAATTAGTTGATAAGGGAAAATCCCGTCGCTTTCCCTTAATTACACATCCCTGAGTAAATTCTTAAGTAATGGAGGCACCTTCACGACTCCTCTTAACCGAGGACTGACCTACTTTAATAAAACCTCTTCACTGACCCTTTTCTTTCCTAACCATCTCTTGCTTCTCTATCTTCATCGCAGCTTATACCAGTTGATAGTAACTCACTTGCTACAAGAGAGTAATTGCCTCCAGATGCTTTTTGACTGAATTAGTTAAACCATCTTTAAATTGATGACACTGGAACTCCTCAGTAAGTATGGGTTCAGGTTCTTACTTACTAAGTCAATTAAATTCTCTGTCATACTCGGCAATAGATAGGTTTCTCAACTTCAAGTTTAGAAACTACTTCCACTTCTCCTTTCTATAGGCTTCAAACACATACTTGGATTTCAACTCTTAGGAAAAGAAATCCCAAGTCAGAAGCTCCGGTAATTGAGCATTTCTCATAACAAACTTCCGCCATTCATAGGCTGCTCCTTGAAGAAAGGAGATAACATAATGCACCATCCATTCAGGTGGCCAACTAATTTCATCTAACAACCTTTTCACTTTTTCTAAACAAAATTTTGCCTTTTCAGACTCCTCCAAAGATGTTCCAGTAATTCCTTAACTCCATACTTCTGCAGTTGATCAATCGAAGCTTTAGGTGTGGTTATACAATGTAATAACATTATCATATCTTGTGACAGTTTAACCAAAGCCTCCACTTGAGCTGGAGATGGAGGCGCTAGCACTTCAGCTTCACCTTGATTGGGCCCATTCTGATATAGATGGACGAGATCGCACAGGATTATTACTCTCTGCATTCTTGTTAACAACTTCTTGAGATCTTTCCATACTTAAATCTAAAACCAAAATATGGGACCATCCGCATTAGGCTAAACACAACTCTTATATTTAAGTATAAGTAATAGTTAAGCACTGGTTAAAACAAAATTACCTAAACCATGCTCTGATACCAAACAATGTAACACCCACGTACCCCCTAGAAGGATATGCAAATGCCATACAAAACAAAACTAAAATGTACCAAACATTTTAAAGCACTTCCAGAAACTCAAGCATTCATATGTTACATATTATAAGATGTTGTTTTATAAGTAAAACATATCTTACACACTGTGCTTATCATAATACATGCCATAAATTCAAAGCCAACCTGTATTAAGGTTACATCAGAATGCAATATGTCTTATTACATTTAATACAACTCAAGACAACTTAAAAACTCAAACAAAACAACTTCCAAAATAAAACACATTCTTCTTGGCCATTACAGTAGTCTTTGTCCCAGTCCTTAAATCTTCTTATCAAAACCTACACGGAGGCAAAACCACCATGCTCAGCATAAAGCTTAGTGGGGAATAACTCAACATAATACATAATCGCGATTGTTACTAACAGCTGTCTAATGTTCATATATACTAAATCAAATCATATCACAATAATTTTTAATTGATCATATTACAGATTAATCCAAACAATATGTCCTTAAACAAATTATGATTCATCAATACAGAATCTTCTTACATCAGAACAAAACTCATAAATATCAAAGCAGAATGTATAGGTGTTAGAAATTGAATATCAGAACAGGATATATTCCCTTCAGATCAAATCTGGCTTGTAACATATCAGAATATTTTTTGTATCAAATCAAAGCTTATTTTATATCAGATCAGAACTTATTTATATCAAAACTAAACATGTATCAAAAGAAAAACATGTTAGCCTACTAATCTTTTTTACAGGAGTGGGTAACGGGACCAGAATAGAAGATACATATGTATCACAAATCAATATTAGGGGACATCGAAGTGTCAATATCAGAAGACACCTTAGTATCAAAGGAGTAGCTGCAGACCCTTCTAGGCATACCTATTTACCCACGACTAGGACTTAACAGTTTTAAAACAATCAATTTCAAATTTCAGAATTGTAAGTAAATAATGTAGTAAATAAAATATGTCTATTACATCTTTCTTAAATTGAACATATTCACTCCCTTTTGATCAAACTCAATATGCCTTATAAACATAAGCATTTATATCAATATATCAATGAAGCATTAATTCATTACATATTACAGAACATCATAGAAATTCCCAATACACAAACACCCATATCCAATTCACATCATATAAAACCTTTGAAACACATTTGTAGTCTTAAGAACACACTCATCTTGAAAATACCATAAATTTTAACATTAAACACTTTATACAATAATCACAAAATATTTAAGTTATTACCTTAATTAATATTCCATAACTAGATTAACTTCTACTTAATTAATCTAACATCATCTAGTTTCATTTTCAACCTCAATTAAGTTTAATTAAACCATTATTAAGTACCTTAACCATATATAGTCCAACAATTGTCTAAAACCAATATTTTCCCTTCCTAAGCACTGCCCACGATCGTGATAGATGCTACTACATCTACCCATGATCGTGAGGTGGGTGCCACAATCGTGCCTTACCCCATTTTCCTGCGAATTTCCAAATTCAACACCTTCATTCCAAATTCTAAACACCTTCATTTCAATCCATATATCATATCTCAATTATAACTTATTTATGCTTTAATCCCTTATCAAATTCATGTCCAATTCTAACTCAAAACCATTCACTTGACAGCTCACACCATAGTCATTCATGCATCAAAACCAAAATAGAAATTATCATATAAGCATCATTTTCCTAGCACTTCAATACCAGCATCATAACACATATTTCATGCCATTTCAATTATCATAAAAGTTATATGAATACATTCTATCATGTTTATCTCAAATTACTACTTCAATGAATAAGTCAATCTAGCCTTCCAAGCAAGCAAACACAATGTCAAGATCAAGGTGACAAAGAAGACAACAACATAGAAGATAGTAAGATCTAGCTTCTTTAAAGTGGAAACTTACAAAGATTCCAAGTGAAGATGGTCCAAAATCAAACAAAATTCCAGAAGTTGAGAGGGAGTGAGAAGTTTTGGTGGTGATTGAGAAAGAAAGAACCAGTAGAAACTTTGCTTAACCGAGATGCTAGATGTCTTCAAATTCCTTAAGCATGTGTCAATTAGCATGTAATGCCATGTATCAATGGATCGGATTAGGCTGCCACTAATCTCCTTAAAATACTGCCATTTGTCACCAATTAATTAATCCACATGTCTCCAAATAATTACTCCATTTGTCAATTATTTCCTAGTCCACTTGTCACACAACCAATGTTGCCAAATGTCACTCAAAGTATAGGCTTAGTCATACAAATTTTCATATACCAACTTGTCTTGTCACTTGACAATTTTCCTAGTTCAAATGTTCATTTTAATACCTCAATTTTCTAATGGTATTAGTTAATTCCACACTAAGTATGATCCATTAAACAAAAATTCTAGACATAAAATTTACAATCTTATTAGAATTTTAACTCCTATCATATATACTTCTATGAATATGTAATATTTCAACTAGGGTATAATTTGGGGTCTTACAATTCTCTCCCCCTTAAAATAAGTTTATCCTTGAAATTCATACCTGATGAGAATAGCTAAGGGTATTACGTGTTCATGTTCGATTCTAGCTCTTAAGTTTCTTTATTGAGTCCATGATGTTGCCAGAGTACTTTAATTAGAGGTATTTGTGTATTTCTGAGTTGTCGGACTTCTCTAGCTAAAATAAACACAGGCCCTTCTTCATAAGTAAAATTCGGTTATACTTGAATTTCTTGCATCGGAATCTTATATGTCTCATCACACTGATATATTTTCAACATAGAATCATGAAACACATCATGCAACTTGGATAATTCTTCAGGAGGAGCTAATTGATAAGCTACCGGTCTGACACTCTTAAAAATCTCATAAGAACCAATATAATGTGGCTGAGCTTACCCTTTTTTCCCAAACCGAAGTATGTCTTTCCATGGCAATACTTTCAAGAATACCTTATCACCTACCTAATACTCAAAATCTTTTCTTTTTAAATCAGCATAGGACTTCTGCCTATCACTGGTAGCTTTCAATCTTTTTTGGATAACTTGAACTTTCTCTTCAGTATCTTTCACAATATCAAGCTCGATCATCTTGTTTTAATTCAGTCCAAACTTATTAGAGCTCTACACCTCCTACTATATAGGGCTTCATAAGGCGTCATACCAATACTAGTCTGATGACTATTGCTGTAAACAAACTCCATTAGAGAAAGATAGTTATCCCAACTTCCTGGGAATTCTAACACACAACCCCGAAGCATATCTTCTAATAACTAAATAACCCATTCAGGTTGTCCATCTATTTGGGAATGGAAAGCAGTACTAAACTTGATTTGAGTACCCAAAGCCGTTTGCAAGCTTTTCTAGAATCTTGAAGTAAATCAAGGGTCACAGTTAGAAATGATATAGTGGCACCCTATGTAACCTCACTATCCCATTCACATATAGATCTGTAAGCCTATCTGACAAATAATCACGATGAACAGTCAGAAAGTGAGTAGACTTGGTGAACTTATCAACAATCACTCATGCTTCATCATACTTCCTTTGAGTGAGAGGAAGTCTAGTGAAAAAATATATGGTAACATTATCCCATTTTTGTTGAGCAATCAAAATAAGATGTAACAAACTAGATGGAACTTGGTGTTCAACATTAACCTGCTACCATGTCAAACTTTTATATACATAATCCACTACATCATGTTTCATACCTGACCACCAGTAATGTTGCTTTAGATCTTGATACATCTTAATTCCACCGGGATGCATTCTAAAGACAATATTATGGGCCTTAAAAAGTAACTTTTTCTTCAATTCATCATTAGCTGGCACACAAAGTTGATCTTTATAATATAGATCACCATCTCCTTTCACAGAAAAATCTTGTTGTTTGCTTTCTCGAGTCGCTAAAATAAGTTGTTGTAACTTATCATCAACTTTCTAAGCATCACAAATTTCTTATCTCAGGGTAGGCCTGGCTTTCAATTGAGCTATTAAAGCCTCATCAGATGCAAGTCCCCACTCATCCTGCTACACTGACAATGCTGAAATAGTCTTCTAACTTAAGGCATCAACCACAATATTAGCCTTACTAGGATGGTAATCCACAATACAGTCATAATCTTTAAACAATTCCAACCAACGTCGTTGTCTTAGATTAAGTTCCTTCTGAGTAAGCAAGTTCTTCAAAATTTTATGATCAGTAAAAATCCTACACTTTTCACCATATAAGTAGTGCTGCCATATTTTCAAAGCAACCACTATTGCTACAAGTTCAAGATCATATATACGGTAGTTCTGTTCATGAGGCTTTAGTTGCCTAGAGGCATATGCAACTACGTTTCCATCCTACATCAAAACACAGCCCAAACCATTTCTAAATGCATCCCTAAACATAACATATTCCTTACCCGGAGTAGGTTGAGCCAATACAGGAGCTTTAGTAAGCATGTTTTTTAGTTTATCAAAACTAGTTTGACATCTAGCAGACCATTTATACTTCACTCCTTTTTGTAGCAGTTAATTCAAAAGGGATGCTATCACTGAGAATCCCTTCACAAACTGGCGATAGTAACCCGCCAAACCCAGAAAACTTCTCACTTGTATCACACTCTGTAATGGCTTCTAGTTAACAATTGCTTCAATCTTACTGGGATCAACTCTATTCCCTTGAGAAGAAACAACATGTCCTAGAAATGATACTTTCTGAAGCCAGAAATCACACTTAGCCTTGCATACAATTGCTTTTCTAGTAGGGTTTGTAACACAACCTGCAGATGCTCAACATGATCATGCTTATTCTTGGAATAGACCAGGATATCATCTATAAACACCACTACAAATTAATCTAAATAGGGCCTAAACACTCTATTCATCAATCCATAAATGCATCTAGAGCATTAGTTAACCAAAATGGCATAACTAAGAATTCATAATATCCATAATGAGTCCTGAATGCAGTCTTCGGAACATCTGCATGCTTTACCCAAAGTTGATAGTATCCTAATCATAAATCTATCTTTGAAAATTCATCTGCTTCTTTCAATTATTCAAAAATATCTTCTATCCTTGGCAACAGATACTTATTCTTCACGGTGACTCTATTCAGTTATCTGTAATCAATGAACATCTGAATAGTACCATCTTTCTTTTTAACAAACAAAACCGGTGCTCCCCAGGGTGAGACACTTGGTCGAATGAACTCCTTATCTAGTAGCTCTTGCAATTGAATCTTCAACTCCTTTAATTCAGGAGGAGCCATCTTGTACGTTGCTCTAGATATAGCAGTAATGTTAGGCATAACTTCAATAGACAACTCTACTTCCCTTTCAGGAGGAAGTCCAAGTAGCTCTTCAGGAAATACATCTGGAAATTCACTTACCACTTGAATATCTTACAGTTTAACACTGTCTTGATTAGAATCAATCATAAAAGCTAGAAAAGCTTCACACCCCTTCCTAAGGAACTTCCGAGCTTGTATAGTAGATACCACATTAGCTAGAGAACTAGTATGGATGATATACATAGCTATTTCATATTGATTAGGTTTCTTAAGAACAACTGTCTTAGCACTACAATCAACCACTATCTGATGCTTAGATAACCAATCCATACCCAAAATCAAATCAAATTCATGAAAAGGCAATCTAATCAGATCCTGTAGCATCCTGTCCCCATACTAAGGGTTATAACATCGATTTCAATAATGGGGAGAATGGCAACAAAAGAGTTAGAGGAAAAATTGCAATGTGACTTTTCAGGTACGAGACAAGAGACCTAATTTCTTAGTCAGGACTTAAGGAATCTTTTGGATAGAGAAATGGCTAAGAGGTTTGCTAGCTGACACCAGAAGTGATATAGTTTTTGTTATTTTCGTAGTTTTGCTAAAACCTGTATAAGGTTTTGTAAATATTTGTTTGATGGAAACAGTGTAAGCTTTATAAATGAATGAAGTGAATGTTTCAAAAAAAAATTGGTGATTTTCGAGTATGTTAGATGATGCCATGTGTAAGTTGGATTTGTTATTGCTCCAACATACCATTATCGTAGGTTATGTTCCTAAAAGTTGGGTATGTACCCTATGGTAGTGGGATATTGCAGATCCGTTGCTTCTAATTAGATCCGTTGCATAATCATTTCCTTGGATCATAACAAGACAGGTTCTATACACCTAATTAACTAACACACTATTACTCAGAGGACCAGTTAGATGAATATCATACACTAACTGATCTATAAGCATCACTTTATCATAAATTTCTCCAACATAGATATAAGAATGAGTGGATCCAAGATCAATCAAAGCATGCATTTTATAATTAAAGAGAAAAACATTACCCACAATGACTTCAGATGCATCTTGATCCTCACAAGCTTTCAAAGCATAAGCTCAAATTGTAGTAGATGGCACATCAAGTTGATCAACAGTTTCTGATATAGTACTAAGTCTAATATGTCCAAATCCTCCACAACCTCTACTGCGTCTGTAACATCCCGTTTCCATATAACGGGTTGAACCATAGAAACGGGTACACGTGAGGTTAATCGGAGAGATTAGTAAAATACCTCTCATGCTTATGCATTTGTGAATAAGTGATTTTGCAAATGAAAAATGTTTGTACATACATTCATGACATTTCCAGGTATAATTGTGAATAAAATGTTATTTTTGAAAAATAGGCTTTGTTTGTGAAAAATTGAATTGGAGAGGATCATAGTGATTTTCTGATTTTTAGAGAATTATGGAAATTTTTCGGGAATTTTTTGAAGTCGTTTCCGGCCCGAAAAACTGTCAAGTGACAGAATGAGTGTTTACCGGTAGTGAAAATAACTGTCCAATGGCACTGGAAACCTAGAC
>JAOQMS010002499.1:0-17520 GCA_027563885.1 Erythroxylum longipes
TTAGATTAATTAAATTAAAACAAAGTTATTAAAGAAAGAAGGAGGGCATATTTCGATTTTTTATACCTAAATGTGCAGCTGCACATTTAACATTGAATTGCTAAAATAAAGATGGTTTTTATCATGCTTTATCATCATTAAATGGAGTAATGATCTTATCATCAAATGGTTTAATGGTTGTCTTTTAATGATGGAATGTAATGTAACCTCTTAGCATTCATTTCATTAAAGAAAGGAAGAGGTGCATTTGATGTATTCTCTCTTCCTTCTTTCGTCCATAACCTAAAATGAGAAGGTCTCATTTAGGTTATTGGTCTTTTCATATAGCCATCCTAAACAAATGAGAAGAGTCTCATTTATTGGCTTCTTTATGATTGAGTGAAGAATGAAGTAATGCATTGGAAGCACATCACTTCTTCTCTTTCATAATAACCAATGTTGACAAGGAGAGGAAGAATTGTTCTTGCATTTTGTTTTGACTCGCTCTCTCCACTCATGCATGCATAGACGAAACATGAATGATAAGAGTCTCATTTTTGGCTTCTTTCTTCTAAGAAAAATCTCCTCAAAATACTTCTTCTCCTTTCCCACCAAAGGATCCTGTTAAAAAAGTTGTCCAAGAAGAACAAGTGGTAGATCGGATTATTCAGGGATATAACAACAAGGAGAGGATACATTGACAAAGGAAAGGATACAAAATAGTCAAAGTTATAGAAAGGATTTAGAGAGGATACAAAAGTAAGGAGTTAAAGCTATAGCAAGGAGTCGGTATATTTCTACCACCTTGTTCTTATGTAAATTATCTATGTTATACCGTATCATATATATCTCAAACATGTTAATTTAGTTATGTTATTTCGGCTGCATTTTGATTTTGAAAAAGTTTTGAAATCTACCGTTTAACCAAATCTTGCATGCTTTCGTTTTCGACCCAACAGTTTATGTGATTGTTAGTGATAAAAAATAGGAAAGTGAAGAATGAGGATGAAGGAAGTTGAATGAAGCAATGCATGATCCTGTCCCAGAGAAGAAATTTCCAAATGGACGACCGTGACACCCAAATGCACAAACACTTTATAGGCATGACTTGTTTTGTATCCTTTAATTTTTTGGGGCTACTTTTGGAACAAAATGACCTAAGTAAGCCATAAAATTAACCCTAAGATATAAAAGAACAAAAAGGACTCCAAAAAGAGTAGGCCACTATCTTACTAATTGGGGAAAAAACAAGGAAGATCAAGAAGGGGGCATTTTAATTTCTAGTTATTCCAGCAACTTCTAGACCATTCCATCTCAAGTTATTTCTTTTTCCTTTGTTTATTTTCTCTAAGCATGATTTATGAACTGAGTTTAAGGATTCTCTGCACGTTTATTATGTTTTAATTTCATATTAGGATTTTTTTTGACTTATTTTGTGACTTGAACACTTTGGATTTCAATATAATGTTTTAGGTGTTGTGGTATTTGTATTTGCTTATACATTAACACTAAATCGAGCGTCTGAATTGAAATTAAAATGATTAGGTTAGGTAATAAGAGTTAATGACCTAATAAGTCAAGAAAATATCAAATTGATAATCATATGAAGAGAGATCTTATGTGAGAACTTGATTATCTGATAGATTACTTAAGAACTAGTTCAAAACGTTGGGCTTTTTTACTGATCAAGAGATTGCAAATCTGGAATATCATAATCAATTAGGGATTATTAATTGGGGTTAAATGATTAGGTCTTGAGAGAGAATAATCAAAGCCTTCGAAAATCTAGGATTGACACCAAATTGAATCAAAGTGTTTAAGGTAGCGAAGTGACAATAGAACAAATCCTAAATTTTCATACTTAATCATCCTTGTTAACTATTAAGTGGTTAAGTGCTCAACTTTATTTGATTGTTTTAATTTCTTATTATTCACTTTCATTCAAATCATATTTGTAAACCTTATATAAAGCTAGGTTCACTTAGTTTTAGTTATTTCCTAATGGGATCGATACCTTCAATTACTATAAGTTTACAATTTGTATACTTGCGAAATATTTAGGGTTTCATATTAGGTAAAATTTGCTCAATAAGTTTTTGGTGTTGTTTTTGGGGAAGTTAGTTTAGGGTTAGTTGAATTCGTTCTAAAGAATTTTCCCCATTTCATATGATTATGGTACCCAATTAAAAGAAATTTAATTTAAAAAAGAAAAAAGGGAAGTTTTTGGATGCAAAGTAGAAGACACATCATTTTAGACATTACAGAGCAAGGAAGAGGAATTTGAAAAGTTAAATTCCAAGAAGAGATGGAAAGAATGATGATGGAAGTCACAGAGATCAAAGGACCCTTTTGGACTTCATGATGCCAGGGTTCAACGCCTATTATCAATGAATTAGATGACTAGCAGTGCAACTGACTTACAACTTATTAGAAAAGAAGGAAAACAATAGTTGTCCTCTGAAATTGAAATGAACCAGATAACAATCAACCTTCCCAGATCGATAAAGAATGATTGCAGTAGATTCAATGACATCATTGTGGCTTAAAATTGACAACTGCACCAAGGAATTAAACAACCTAGTTCCACCTCTTTCTGTCCATTTAAAGCAATTCAGTACAGATGCGAGCTATGCAAATAAGAAAACCATATCACAGTGGATTGTTTTCTAATGGAAAATAACAACATGCAGCAATTTAAATTTTTAGGTGAACAAGTTGGTCGAGGAAGTGACAATCTTTATTGGAACATGTACAGTTCGGGATGGCAGAACTACCTAAAATTATTTTGGTCTAATAATGTAAGAATTCAAATGGGAATTTAGGACCCCTAGGATTTTAGCAAGATAAGTCCAGTTTTTGGGATTCAATATTAGACAAGATCACAGACAAGATCATAAGCATGGAATTGCCTAGGAAGATAATGGAAAGCTTTGATCAAGTAGCAAAAAATCATGCTTCTTTTAGTCACAACATAGAGGTTTAATTAAGCCAACTACCTAATAAATTGTCAACAAGAAATATGGGGAGCCTTCTGAGCAATATAGAAGCAAATCCAAAACAAAAATTTAAGGCTATTACACTTGGGAGAGGGAAAGAGCTAGAAGAACCAGCAAAAAGATAAGTTAAGACCCACCTCGTAGAAGACCAAGAGAAAAAGAAAAACGATGAAAAAAGAAAGAGAACCTCCCTATACTCCTACTCCACCTTATTCATTCTTGGAAAAGCTAAAGAAATGACGAACGTACTTGTTTTTTGTGGAAGTGTTGAAATGCAGGCCTAGGCACACAAATTTTTTTAAAGATATATTATCTAACAAGCAAATTTAGGAAATGACCAGATAGAAGCCATGATGAAAACTTGTAGCTCCTTAATTACCAACTATATGCCCTCAAAGTTGAAAGATCCCAAGAGCTTTAAGATACCCTCTTTATTTAGTAATTTAAAGATTTTGAAATGTTTATAAGACTTACGTGTAAGTATAATCCTTATCCCTTTTTCGATTTTCGAGAAACTGTGGCTAAAAGATGTGAATTCAAAATCTATACATATTCATTTGTCAGAAAAATTTATAAAGAAACCATTAGGCTTGGTGGAGGATGTACTTATAAAAGTAGACGAGTTTATAATTCCTATGGATTTCGTAGTGCTAGACTTTGAAAAGGATCAAAATTGTTCGCTAGTTCTTGATATACCATTTTTGAACACTGGAAAAGCTTTGGTAGATGTCCATAATGACATATTCATCCTTAAGAATGGAGATGAACAAGTGAAATTCAACATGAATAAGGTATTAATGAATCTGAAGGAGGGTAACTCGTTTATGAGAATTGATGAAGTTGATTCTCTAAAGGAGTGAGAGAACGAAGAATAGATGATAGTGGAGATTAAGTTTGAAGAATATAAGGAAGTCTTTGTTCAAGAAGCTAATGAAGAAGAGAATGATGAATAGATGATTACGGATATAAAGTTTGAATAAGATACAGATGTCTCTATTCATGAAACGGAAGAAGAAGAGGAGACGAAGGTGATTGAGGAAAAAAAAGAGTAGTTCATCTTCTAAGAATTGAAACTGTTGAATTCGATAGATGATTTAGGAAGTTTTATTATTCCCTATTTTATTGACAGTTTATTACTTAAAAGGGCATTATTGAACTTACTTGGTTTTCTTAATTTTATTAATTATGTCCTTTTGATTATCTTGCAATATGTAGCTTAGTTACAGGTTACTAAGCTTAAACTAGGCGACACAGGTGGAAGCATGTCACTCATAATTGACCTTGGTTGAGTATGGAAGGAAGAATATGTCAAGTTAATGATGTTAACTCAACACTACTTAGGATGCAACCCATGAATTAGGACAAGCTTTATTTTTATTTATTTTATTATTACTTTGTTACTTTTCTTCTTTTATATTTATTTTGTAGAGAATTGGATTGCTAAATTTTTATGGCATAAAATGCCTCCAAATTCTGTCACCATCATCGTTGAAACACCATAAGTATTCTTACTCCAACTTTGTAATTATTTTTATTTATTTGAATTTGAATTTTTTTGTTTTCAACATTGAGAAAAATGTGTTGTTCAATTGTGGGTATGTAGTATATGCTTTGCATGTCATTTATCTGTAAATTGGCATTTAGATTGAGTTTGTTTTTGATTAGTTTAACATATTATATTCATTTTGTTGCATACGTGTGCATTGTGCGAATATGTCAACGGTAAGAATTGAATGGAATTATTTTAGTTTTGAACCTTGTCATTTAATTTGTAAAGGTGTAGTAATTTATGAATTTTGTGTTCTAAGTATCTTTGAGGTGAATATATTTTTTATTTAGGATATGAAACCTATTTTTCATTTTATGACTTTTTTCAGTATACATTTATAATTATAGTCAATTGAACTAGTTAGCATTACTAGTAAACTTTCATGAAAATGATTGAATAAAAAGAAATAAGGTAGTCTAAAGTTATATATATTAAAAAAGAGTGTGTTAAATAAATAAATATTCTACTGGCCCTTTTGAAACAAATATTAGGTTAAAAATAGAGCTGGTAGCTAGTTAAGAGCTGTGATATAACTGAGTAATTAGGCGCATTCGTAAAAAAATGTTTATCTTCACGTCAAAACGATAGAATGACACTCCAACCAAGCTAAATACAAAACTTTACCTAGTTGCGTAACAGTGAGACATTAATGACAAGGTGTTGCCTTCGTGTCAAAAGACTAGGTTATTATTGAAGAAAATAAAAAAATACGATACAATAAATAAACCTAATGATCTTTTAAAAATAGCAAGAATTTTCATGAAGGTTACTTAGTGATAGTTTGTCTTTTTAATTATTAATAATAAAATGCATGCTTACAAGAGTCATAGGTGTTGGAATGGGGTGTTAATATTTTGATTGATATGTATATTCAATTCAAAGTACTTAAAAATGAAAGGAATAAGTTAGTGTGTTGGCACATTTTGAATTTTTTGTGTTTGAGGTTAAGATCATTCCATAAGATTTAAAATCATTGTACCGTTATTGTAATGTTGCACGAATGTGTTTTTATATGTTTATGTGTTATGTTTGTTTATGTGTTTAGTTTTGCATGAGGACAAGTACAGGTTTAAGTGAGGGGATGATAATAGGTGTAAATTATACTATGTTTCGTAGATGTTTAATTTTGTTTTTAAGTGCTTATTATATGATTATCATGTGTATAGGCTTAGAATTATGTTCTTGTTAGTGATTGTATGTATTCTAAATGTTTATTTGGTTTAGAGATAGAATTGGATCATAATTTTATGTTTCAAGGGGTGTTTGATGTGTTTGTTAGTGATGGAAACCAGGAAAGTGAGGAATGGAGAAGAAGGAAGCTAAATGAAGTAGTGCATGATCATGCACAATTGGTTTATGATCGTGATAGATGCACAATCATCACATAAACTTTTTAAGCACGACCTGTTTTGTATCTTTTGATGCTTTGGAGCTATTTTTGGAACAAAATGATCTAGTTGAGCCCTAAAATTAACCTTAAGAAATAAAAGAACAAAAATACTCCAAAAAGAGGCAGCCATCATCTTATCAAATTAAGGAAAAAGCAAGGAAGATCAAGAAGGGAGAATTTGTATTTTCAGTTATTCCTACAACTTCTAAACCAGTCCATCTCAATTTCTTTCTTCTTCCTTTGTTTATTTTCTTTAAGTTTGATGTATTAACTGAGTTTAAGGATACTCTACACATTTATTATGTTTTAATTTTGTATTAGGATTTGACTTATTTTGTCACTTGAACACTTTTGATTTCAATACAATGTTTTGGGTGTTGTGATATTTATGTTTATTTATACTTTAATAATAAATTGAGAGAGTGAGCCAAAAGTAATCTTATTAGGTTGGGTAATGAGAGTTAACGCAAATATCAAATTGATAATTATACGAAGAGAGATCATATGTGAGAACTTGATTATTTGATAGACTGGTTAAGAACTAGTTGAAAATGTTAGGTTATTTTTGTTAATCGAGAGACTGCAAATCATTATCAATCAATGATTATTAATTAGGGTTAAATGATCAGGTGTTGAGAGAGAATAGTCAAACCCTTTGGAAATTTATCACAAAGAGCAAAGGACCCTTTTAGACTTCTTGAGGCTAAGGTTCAATGCCTATCATCAAGGAATTAGACGATCAGTAGTGCAACCAACATACAACTTATTAGAAGATATGCAAAATAATATTTATCCTTGGACAACGAAACGAAGTAGACAAGGGTCAACCTTTCCAAATCCAGAAGGAACAATTGTGGTAGATTGAGTGACATCATTATATGTTAAAATTGACAAGCTCACTAAGTAATTAAATGGCCTAAACAACACCTCTTATTCTCCATTCAAAGAAATTCAATACGTATGTGAGCTATGAGGGCATGAGAGCCATATCACAATGGATGGCTTCCTAATGGAAAATAACAACATGCAGTAATTAAAATTCATAGGTGCACAAGTTGGTCAAGGAAGTGACGATCCTTATTGGAACACATACAATTTGGGATGGCAGAACCACTTAGATTCTTTTGATGTAACAATGCAAGAAGTCAAATGCGAATTCAAGACACCCATAGATTTCAAAAAGATCAGACCATTTTTTGGGATTCAAAATTGAACAAGATCATAAGCATAGAATAGGCCTAGAAGAGGATGGAAGGGTGATTTGATCAAGTAGTGGAAAATCATACTTCTTGTATTCACAACTTAGAGGTTCAATTGAGCTAGCTACCCAATTCATTATGTACAAGAAGTATAGGGATCCTTCTAAGCAATATAGAAGCAAATCCAAGACAACAATTTAAGGCTATCACACTTAGGAGTGGGAAAGAGCTAAAAGAACTAGCAAAAAAACAAGCTGAGACCCACCTTGTAGAAGACCAAAAGAAAAAGAAAAAGGATGAAAAAAAGAATGAGGACCCTTCTTATACACCTCCTCCACCTTACTTGCCAAAAATACCATTTCTATAAACACTTTAGAAGAACTAATTGAATGTACCATTGACATAGCGCGTCGTACCACTACTCAAAATAACTAAACCTATAACTATAGTAGTGGCAAGTCTAGGTCGATCCCACAGAGATTAAATCTAATTATTTTCCTAAATTATCTTTATAATTAAAATAGGGGGTTTTGGTTCGATGTAAATTAGAATTCAAAGTAGAATTAAATATATTAAAAACAACTCAAATTAAACAGCAACAAAGTGATAAAATGGATTAATGGGTTGAAATCCAATTCTTTAATTTAATCTCAGTCTAAGCGTAATTTCGCATATGTCATTTAATTATCTTTTTCACACCTATATTTAGAATATTGATCATGAATTAACAATAAGCTTTATTAATCCTGATTTTCCTTTAGTCGTAGTTAATTAAGAAGAGCTTATTAATCCTCCCTAACTATCAAGAAACCTAGAAAAAGCTCTCTATGTTTATTAAGACAGCCATATTACAAGTGAGAAAAACATACCAATCTAAGAAATAATCACATAAGCTCAGATTATTTAACTTAATACATTATCCCTAATGATTTAATATCATTAGTTGCCACATACAACTTCAAACAAGACTATTACATATCGTATTCAAACTCTAGCAATGGGTTTTTATGCAAAACAATTCAATAGAGCACCAAAACATTCTTACATAATATCCAATCATTAATCTCAAGATAACGTAAACAGACCAAAAAAGAGGGAAAGAAAAATGATACACAATGACTTATGCTTAAATGTGCTCTTTGACGTCGATTACACCTCCGAACTGATGTCAGGTAGGTTAGCCCTCCATCTTTTCTATCAAGATCTAAGAATCAAACAAGAATGACTCCATTATAGTTGAGAATTGACCACAAATGAAGGAGAATACTAGTTGTTTGGTTCAGCCTAAAAACTCCATTTTAATTTCCAAGAATAAAGGAGAATTAGTTGTTATCCACTCTCCTTCTTAAAGACTGAAGAGGAACAATAAAGAAGGACAAACTGTTGTCCACTCTCCTTTGCTCCAACAATCCACACCTCCTTGTTCCAATCATCCACCAAGATGATTTATATGATAAAAGCTAGCTTAAAATCAGTGGGATAGGTGGCTTAACCGAAGAGAACAAAGTGATCAAGCTGCTTCACTCTCTCTCAGTTCTTGACCTTGCTCCAACTGTCGTCCTCTTTTTGATTCTCCCTCCTTTAGCAGCCGACACACTCCTCCCTCTTATGTATCTTTAAAAGTTAGGTTTTTAAGGAAAATGGGACAGGTGTCTTTAAAAATAAAAGAGTGGAGCTATTGTCCACTCTTACGATTTTTCCATTTTTTTCCCACACAATTTGCCGTCACACAACACTTCTATTCCTTTCCAAGCTAGGTTAAGGTAGCTTAAATGGACATGGATAGCTGGAATGAAATGGGACAGCATAAGGTGTCTCTTAGTAGGTTAAAATAATCCTTGTAATTCATGTTATAGCCTTAGTCTCATAGTTGTAACTTTTCAATTATTACAGAAATGGTCTCCATTTTTATGATTTATTTTGTCTTTTGTTCTTTTAATCTTTTGCTTCTTCTTGCTCCATGAAGACAATAGAGTATGAACATTGAGAAGATGGCTTAATAAGTATGCTTTTGGGTCACTTTAACTCCTTCACTTTTGAAATGTACCTAAAATAAAAAAAATGAGTTAAATTGAGTATCCTAAGCATTTAAGGCATTAATCACTAAGCGTAATGGACTAAATGTATCAAAAATTAAACATATATCAACCATTCACAAAGTTCATGGAAAAGCTAAAGAAATAGAAAATTTCCTTGTCTTTTGTAGAAGTGTTGAAACATAGGCCCAGATCTGCGAAATTCCTTAAAGACATATTATCTGACAAGCAAACTTAGGAAGATGACCAGATCGTAGCCATAGTGGGAACTTCTAGCTCCTTAATTACTAACCATATGCCTTTAAAGTTGAAAGATACAAGGAGTTTTATGATACCTTGTGTATTTAGTAATTTAAACATTCCAAAATGTTTATGTGACTTAAATGCAAGTATAAACATTATGCCTTTGTCAATTTTAAGAAATTGGGACTAAAAGAAATGAGGCCAATATCTATGCTTATTCATTTGGTAGAGAAATCGATAAAGAAACCATTAGGCTTGGTAAAGGATGTGCTTATAAAAGTGCACGATTTTATAATTCCTATGGATTTCATCTTGCTAGACTTTGAAGAGGACCAAAATTGTCCATTAGTTCTTGGTATACCATTTTTAAACACTAAAAAAAATTGGTAAATGTCTATGAAGACAACCTCATCCTTCATATTAGAGATGAACAAGTGAAATTCAATACGAATAAAATATTAAAGAATATGAATGAGAGTAGCTCATTTATGAGAATTAATGAAGTCGAATCTTTAAAGGAGCAAGAGGAAGAAGAATAGATGATAAGGAAGATTGAGTTTGTAGAATATAAGGAAGTCTCTATTTAAAAAGCTAATGAAGAAGAGAATGATGAAAATATGACAATGGAGATAAAGGTTGAAGAAGATACATACGTCTTTATTCACGAAGCGGAAGAAGAAGAGGAGACGAAGGTGATTGAGGAAGAAAGAGAGTAGTTTCCTTTCTTAAAAGTCAAACTATTGAATTTGATAGACGATTCAGGGAGTTTTATTATTCCTTATTTTATTGAAAAATTGTTACTTAAAAGGGAATTATTAAACTTACTTAGATTCTTGATTTGATTAATTATGTTCTTTTGATTATCTTGCAATATGTAGCTTATTTATAGGCTACTAAACTAAACCTAAGTGACACAAGTGGAAGCAAGCCACTCATAATTAACCTAGGATGAGTATGGAAAGAAGAATACATCAAGCTAATGAATTAGGAGCAACCCAAGAATTAGGACAAGCATTATTTTTTATTTATTAGTACTTTATTACTTTTCTTCTTTTATGTTTATTTTGTAGGGAATTGGATTGCTGGAATTTTATGGCATGAAGTGCCTCCAAATTCCATCACCCAAACTATAATTGTCGAAGCACCATAAGTATTCTTGCTCTAAATTTGTAATTATTTTTCTTTATTTTTATTTGTAGTTTTTGTTTTCTACATTAAGGACAATGTGTTGTTCAAATGTGGGGATGTAATATATGCTTTGCATGTCATTTGTGTGTAAATTGGCATTTAGATTGAGAAAGATTTTTATTAGGTTGATATATTACAGTCATTTTGTTACATATGTGTGCATTGTGTGAATGTGTCAATAACAAGAATTGAATGGAATTAGTTTAGTTTTTAACATTGTAATTTAATTTTTAAAGGCATAATAACTTTATGAATTTTATGTTTTAAGTACCTTTGGGATAAATATATTTGTTAATTAGGATATTACACCTATTTTTCACTTTATGACTTTTGTTAGTATACATTTATAATTATAGTCAGTTGAATTAGTTAGAATTACTGATACACTTTCATGAGAATAACTGAATAAAAAGAAATGAGGTAGGATAAAGTTATATATCTTTAAAAAAAGTGTGAGTTAAATAAATAACTAACTCATTGGTCCTTTTGAAATAAATATTAGATTAAGAATAAAGTTGGTAGCTAGTTGAGAGTTGTGATATTAGTAATTGAGAGCATTCACAACAAAATGTTTGTCTTTGCGTCAAAAGACTAAAATGATGCTCCAACCAAGCTAAATAAAAATCATGAACTAGTTAAGTAACCAAGGGACATTCATGAAAAGGTGTTTACCTTCACGTCAAAAGACTAGGTTATCATTTAAGAAAATCGAATAAAGTTTTAAAATAATTAAAACTATTGATCTTTTAAATATTGAAAGAATTTTCATGAAATGTTAATTAGTGATAGTTTGCCCTTTTAATTGATTAATAATAACAAGTGCATGCTTAGAAATGCCATAGATGTTGGAATAAGGTGTTAATGTTTTGATTGATATGTATATTCAATTCAAACTACTTAAACATGAAAGGAATAAGTTAGTGTGTTGGCACATTTTGAATGATTTGGGTTTGAGGTTAAGTTAACTACATAAGCTTTAATGCCATTGTACCATTATTGTAATGTTGTATGAATGTGTTTTTATATGTTTATGAGTTTTGTTTATTTATGTGTTTAGTTTTGCTTGAGGACAAACAAAGGTTTAAGTGTGGAGATGTTGATAGGTGTAAATTATACTAAGTTTTCATAGATGGCTAAGTGTGTTTTTAAGTTCTTATTAGATGATTATCTTATGTATAGGCTTAGAATTATGTTATTGTTAATAATTGTATATATTTTAAGTGATTGTTTCGTTTATAGTAAGAATTGGATCATAATTTTATGTTTCAAGGGATGTTTAATGTGTTTGTTAGTGATGGAAACCAGGAAAGTGAAGAATGAAGAAGAAGGAAGCTTAATGAAGCAATGCACGATTGTGACAAAGAAGAAATTTCTAGATGCACAACTGTGACACCTAGATGCACGTTTGTGACATATGCTTTCCAGGCACGACCTGTTTTGTATATTTTGACATTTTGGGCCAATTCTTGGAACAAAATGACCTGGGTAAGCCTTAAAATTAGCTTTAAGATATAAAAGAACAGAAAGACTCCAAAAAGAGGTCGCCACCATCTTACTAAATTAGGGGAAAAAATAAGGAAGATCAAGAAGGGAGCACTTGTATTTCCAATTGTTTCAAAAACTTCTAGACTAGTCCATCTCAAGTTCTTTTTTCTTCCTTTGTTTATTTTCTTTAAGTTTGATGTATGAACTTAGTTTGAGGATGCTGTACACAGTTATTATGTTTTAATTTCATATTAGGATTTGATTTATTTTCTTACTTGAACACTTTTGATTTCAATACAATGTTTTGAAAGTTGTAATATTTATGTTTGCTTATACTTCGACAATAAATCGAGAGAGTGAGCTGAAAAAAATTTAATTATGTTGGGTAATGAGATTTAACAACATAATCAGTTATGAAAATATCAAATTAATAATCATATGAAGAGATATCTTATGTGAGAACTCGATTATCCAATAGATTGCTTAAGTTCCAGTTGAAAATGTTAGGCTATTTTTGTTAATTGATAGATTGCAAATCTAGAATTTTGGAATCAATTAGAGGTTATTAATTGGGGTTAAATTATTAAATCTAGAGAGAGGATAACTAAACCCTTTAAAAATCTAGGATTGACATTAAATTGAATCGAAAACTGTTAGCGAAGCAAAATGAAAATAGAATGAATCCTATACTTTCATACTTGGTCATCCTTGTTTAATTGTGGCATCTCAGTTGTCAAGTGGTCAAGTGCCCAATTTTATTTGATTTTTTTAAGTTTTTATTATTCAATTTCATTCAAATCATATTTTTAAACCTTAGAAGAAGTTAGGTTCACTTAGTTTTAGCTATTTCTTAGTGGGATTGATTCCTTAATTACAAGTTTTCGATCAGTATAATTATGGAATATTTATCTTAGGTAAAAATTGCTCAACAATGCGATGAAAGGTTATAAACAACAGTGTGTCTTATAAAGAACACATTGATCAATATCCTCGATTAGTGGAATTCAATAAAGGGGATATGGTGATGGTTAGGATTCGTCTAAAGCATTTTCAAAAAGGGAAATATCATAAACTTAACTCACAGAATTTCGAAACTTATAAGATCATCAAGAAGATAAATGCTAATGCTTATGTTTTGGAATTACCAATTGACATAGGAATAGGTCCTATCTTTAATGTTATGTACATAATTATTTATCACAGACAAGATAAGCAATTCCATACTGCAGTTGTAAGACTTCCAGCCACTCCTCATCTTAAAGAGGAAATAAAGGATGTTCTTAATGAACAAATTGTAGTCACAAGAGATGGAGGATATCGATAATTTCTCATCAAGTGGAAAGGAAGACCAATTTTTGATAGTACTTGGATTCTATAATCAGAATTTCAAAAGTTTAATCCAAACTTTCACGAACATTATTTATCACATTCTACATCAAGGATGACCTCAGACAAGCTGGGGATAATTGATGCAAAAGAACTTAGAGTATATAGAAGAAATAAAAGAGGAAAAATTAGTCAACCACAAGCCTTAATTTGGTGGGATGAAGATTGGAACCTAAGTTGACAACAAAAGATAAGAGCTGAAATTTAGATTATATTAGGATTCTTTATTAAATAAGAAGTAGTGGTAAGATAAATATATTGTTCTATTTTAAATATGTTATCCCGGTTGTTTAAGACTCATAGAATTTCTATTACAAAAGTATTTAAATTTATTAGAGGCCCTTTCCTATTAGAATAATTGTTCTAAAACTTTAAATAAATATTTATGTTCAACTCTTCATTAATAAGAAGCAATCTGGAATTTGTCCATAAATTTGAGTTTTCAATTAGAATGTGTGATGCTTTCTCCTATGAGTGATTCTTAAGACTTAGGAGTAATTCCTAATTTCGTACCTTCCATTCTTTATATTCCATACTAAATTCTAGCAGACCTAACCTTCATTCTAGCTACTGAGCAAGTTTTACCTATAACAAAACTCTCAGTATCCACAAGTTTACGAATCACAATTTTATGGTATTGAAAGGTATCAATCCCAAGAGGAACTAGTTAAAACAAATTGATCCTAACTTTGTCTAAGGTAATAAAAGATGATTTGAGTGAAATGGTAATAGAAAATTAAAACTATTAAATAAAAGCAATCAAATAAAAAATATCAAGTGAGTTGCCAAAATTAATTAACGATGTTCAAGGGTGAATGTATAGGATTTATTCTTTCATTTTTTTGCTCCACTAATGATTATTGATTCAATTATGTGTCGATCTTAGAATTTCTAGTCTCTCTTAATACCTAACCAATTAACCATAATTGAATATGAAAATTCCAGAATCGCAATCTATCAATTCACAACTCTTTCCTGAAAGTTTTCAATTAGAATGAAAGTTATCTATTGAATAATCAAGTTCTCACATAAAACATCTGTTTGAATCATTGTTGATTTGCTAATTGTGTGACATATTAAATCACCAACTCTCATTGCACAACTTAATCAACTTTCTTTTTGGTAGCACATACTAACACTACACAAAATAAATAGACCTAAACTATAGTTAGAGGTAATTCTAGGTCGATCCTACAAAGAGTGTGTGTAAAGCTTTTGAAATGAAAAGAATTGACATTTAGGTTTGGGGGTGGTTGATTGGTTTGGTTTCAAATAAGAAAATAAAGTGAAACTAAACTGACAAAAGCAAATTAAATCAAACAACATAAAAATGAAAAAAAATGATGAATAAGTTAGGGACTTGTTCATCGGTTTAATATAGTCATACACACAATTAAACATACTTTATTGAATTGTTATTCTCATACCTCTCTTAGCAAATATTTATTGTAGATTAATAACAAGCTCTGTTAACCTCAGTTTTCCCTTAGGTCGTGTTCAAATTAAACAACCTCTTTAACCGAACCTAGCTATCAAAGAACCTAGTATAAACTCTCTAAATATAATTAGATAACTGCATTATGAATTAGGAAAATATATTAATCATGGTAACAACCATATAAACTCGAGTAATTTGACCTAGGTTACGTTATTCCTAATGATTCAAAATCAATTGGAAACACAAAAATTATAGATTGTATCCCTAATGATTTGATATCATTAATTAGTATCTACAATTACAGATTATATTGAAGATTCTAGCAATAGGTTTATAATAAAACAATCCAATAAACGTATTAAGATCATCTTTACACAATACCCAAACAATAAACATAGGATAACATAATCAATTCCTAAGAGAGAAAGAACATAATACACATGGAGAGAATGTTTAACCGTGTTCTTCGGCAGTTATATCACCTCTGAACCAGCATTAAGAAGCCTAGCACTCTATGGCCTCCACGGTCTCCAAAGGATGAGAGGTTTGCCCCTTCCCTTAGTAGAAAACCAAGACCTCGTGACTCCAAAACGCTTCATATCTATTTCTTCCATCAACATATTCTATCTATAGTGAAAAATTTTGGGAATAGCTATCTAAGAGTCACAGGAGTGACTTCATGGCTCAAAACTGTGAATGGCCTAATTGAAGGCTCACAGCGAGTCACACCTATGACTAACATGATATATGGTCATGAGCTATTTTTTGCAACATATACACTTCATTTTATTCACTTTCTTGTCACCTCTTGCTCTAATCCTTCTCCTTATTGTTCTATGAAGACAATTGAGTGTGAATCTCAAGAAGATAATGCAAATATTATGCTTTTGGCTCACTTTAACTTTATTGTTTTTGAATTGTACCTAAAACCAAATATGAGCTAAAGTGAATTTTTTAAGCATTTTGAAACATTAATCACTAATTCTCATGGATTAAATGTATCCACAAGTAAGCACATATCAAGTTCCCTTACACTTAGCTTTTGACCTTCCTCGGGCAAAACATCAAAATCAAACTCACAACTTAAAAACCTTACTCATTTTCCATATTTTCTCAAAATTGGTAATTGTGGAAAAAGAAGATTAACTTTTAAAAACAATAGAAAGAACTCAACATTTAATGCTTCTACTCATAATCAATCAACGTTCATCACCTTTAGAAACTGAGCAGTCTAGAGGTAGACTTGACAACATGTGTTGAAATATTATAAATTCATAGGTACACTCAAATATGATTCATGATCATAACATTTCATAACTTTGCATATCATTTTATTTCTCCACCACCAAGATTCAAATGCATAATCATGAATCAAAGGACTTTTCTAGCTTGTAATGTGGGACAGGGTAAAGGTTAGATGTAGTCTGGGTAATGTAGTATAAAAGTTATCTAATGAAGTAAAAGTAACACTCAAAGTTACATCAAGTGCAAAAACTAACATTCACTGAAAACTAGGTACCATCAGCTAAAATCTATGTTTCACAGCTTAAAATTAAGCTCTCACACTACAAACCACATGAAGCATAACCAATTAGAAAGGATCACATTAAGCACAAAAACCAACATTCACTGAAAAATGGGTACCATCAGCTATGATCAATGCAAAAACTATGTTTTACAGCTTAAATTCAAGCTCTCACACCACAAACCACTTGTAGTATGACCAATTAGAAGGGATCACTTATAAAACTTGATGATAACAATACATTGAAATTATACAGAGTGACACTTCAAAACCATATTACCCTTATTTATATTATAAGCAATTCACCCATTCCATATAACTTTAGGAGGAGAAACTAATCATGAATAACTTTTCAAAACAATTACATTTCCTCCTATATATTTTTATTTAAACATTTTTATTTCCCTTTTCTTTCTTTTTCTTTTTCTTTTTCTCTTTCTCTTTCTCTTTCTTTTTCTTTTTCTTTTTCTTTTTCTTTTTCTTTTTGTCTTTCTCTTTTTCTTTCTTTTTCCTTGCTTTAATAAGAAGTGAAAGAAGCTACATTAACATTTGAATTTCATTAATAAGATATAAAATGACATCCTAAGAATTATAACCAACCCACATATATGCACACCCCCATACTTATACTCTTATGCATCCATAATTATCAACAATCAACAAATGTTCCGCCTAGCTTTAAGGCTTTGGTAGGACATTTGATTCGGTTTAAAGCATGTAATGCGGTTAGCTCAAAAATAAAGGCTAATAAAGGGGGTTTAGAAAAGGGAAAATTCATATCAAATTAAAAGATAGGCTACTTGCCTACATGTCCACCTTATTACTCTTTAATTAATCATCCCATTTATGTTAGCCTCCCACGATGCTTTCCATTAACTCTTCTTGTAGCTTCTTTTATTAAGTGTTCATTGTGTTTGAAGGAGCAATTGTTCCATCCGAAGGTTGCTTTCTCCTTTGCTCTTCTTGAATGTTTATCATTTTGCTCACCTTCTTCCACTCTTCTACACTTGGTTCCCTCTTCTTTGAGTCACCATACAACCTAAACTCTCACCCTCTCAAGTTGAAGATGCCGTGTATGTGATAGGGAGGAAAGTTAGAGAAATTTT